>JAQHUG010000191.1:783393-822619 GCA_028555095.1 Dicrostonyx torquatus | reverse complement strand
TATAACCCACACCTCTCCCCCAATTACAACACTATGTTTTTAAAATCAAAGTTTTTTTGGTTAAGTAAGAGACTCAGTTTTACACTGTTGGGAGGTTAAAAGGTTTGTTTATCAAAGTTTTTCAATTTGGGGATAGTAAGACAGCTCAGTAGAAAACAGCCTGAGTTTACTCCCTAAATCCACACTACAGGGAGAGAAATCAGCCCTGGAAGCTGTTGTCAAGCCTCATTATGTGGGTTTGGGTTTCTACATGGTCCTTCTTTCCCAATGCTAATACAATTGTAAAATAAATCCCCTATTTTGATTATAGCACTGGAAATCCAAGTACAATGATAATTTAAAAATCATAAAAATAAGTAAGTGGTGAGACACTGACATTTTGGGAAAATATTGAAAGGGAGTGACAAAGCCAATCTTGATGATGGGGCCTAGAGTCCCACTACCGGGGAAGCCAAAGAAGGAGTAACGCAAGTTCAAGGCTTGGCTGGGGTACAGAATGAATTCAAGGCTACCCTGACAACTTAGCAAAACCATCTCAGAATAAAAATAGAAAAAAGACTTGCCAGGTGATGCAGGGGGAGGGCACTCATAATGGCGTGCATGAGACATTGTAGCCTATCCCCAGTACTGCAAAAATGGTGAGAGTCATGGTGTGTGGGTGACCATGTGCTAATAGAGATAAAGTCCCCATGTGAGAGGGTCTGGGTGGGCAAAGGAAAGCAAGCTCATTGACGCCTTCCAAGGAGAAGGGAGTGGAAACACAGGATGACCTTTGCCAATACAGTGCCTGCTCTTTGAACCCTCCCAGGTGACAGATACTTTCTCAAACTCCACTCCTTCTCAGCACTCTGTGTAGCCTCAATCTTCCTGGTGTTTCCATGTGACAGTATTAATGGTTTGGTTTTTTTCCTTCTTTACTGCAATACTCTCGTGCCCTCTTTAATTGGAAGTAGAAGTGGCTAGTTGGGTTCTTTTTCTTACCCAGTGTAAAGCTTCATCTCCGTATGGGTTTTTTCAATATGATCGTAAAAACCCCTGTGCACTTCTTCATAAGGTAAGTAATACTCATTGACTTATAAAATATGCCACCAAGATGGAGTTGACTTGGCCCAGCGGATCGTAAGTGGTACCATAGATGAGTTACCATTTTGACTGCAAAGCTACCCACAGCTGTACTGCTAAACTGTTTGATCATTTCCCCATAAACTTTGCCTTATTTCTTGATTACTGATGCAATGTAGGGATGGAGCTGAGGTCATGGGACAAAAATCACTGTATTGAGAAAGGCCCTCTCTCTCTGACCTAGGGCTACTGAGGCACTATCGTTTCAGAAAGCAACCAAAAAGCTATAATTTTGATATAATTTTTTATAAAAGAAATTAATTTTTTTATATAATGTGCTTTGATCAAATTCTTTCCCATCCTTATTCCCCACTTCTTTACCCACTCAACTTCATTCTCTCTCTCTCTCTCTCTCTCTCTCTCTCTCTCTCTCTCTCTCTCTCTCTCTCCCTCTCTCTCTCAACAAACAAAAACCCAATAAGACACAAAATACCAAAACAAAGTGCACAAGATCTTCGTGTTGGCCTATTCTTACTCTTGGGCATGAGATCTGCCCTGGAGTGTTTCTGATATACCCAATGACACTCCATTACAGAAAATTGATTTTCTCCTTTTTCTAGGGGATATCAATTGCAAATAGCTTCTTAGTCAAGGGTGGTTCTTTATGTCCATTCCCCCTCTCAGTTCT
The DNA here is from genome assembly GCA_028555095.1 of Dicrostonyx torquatus. Classification (NCBI taxonomy): domain Eukaryota; kingdom Metazoa; phylum Chordata; class Mammalia; order Rodentia; family Cricetidae; genus Dicrostonyx; species Dicrostonyx torquatus. The sequence goes on along the minus strand of JAQHUG010000191.1, from coordinate 820,869 downwards.
TGGATTTGTCAGGTTTGAATTTATGCGAGTCTTGTGCATGCTGCCATAGTCTCTGTAAATCCTTTTATCTATAAACTTTGTTGTGGCTGAAAGGTGCTCTTTCTCTGCCATCATCCATCACCTCTGGGTTTTGCCATCATTTTGCCTGCTCTTCTTTATATATCCCTGTAGTAAGGAGAAGGCCGCTTGTTGGTTCCTGGCCACTTAAAATCAAAATAATCACACAGAAACCATATTAATTAAATTACTGTTGGGCCATTAGCTCTAGCTTCTTATTGGCTCACTCTTGCATATTAATTTAACCCATTTCTATTAATCTGTGTATCGCCACGTGATTGTGATTTACTGGCTAAAGTTCTGTCAGGCTCCTGCAGGGCTACATGACTTCTCTATGACCCTGTCTCCCTTCTCCCAGCATTCACTTTAGTTTTCCCCACCTAGCTCTGTTCTTTTGCCCTATCACAGGCCAAGGCAGTTTCTTTATTCATTAACCAATAAAAGCAACACATAGATAGAAGGACCTCCGACACCATATCCCTTAGTCTTGAGGGGAATGATTTTATAAAGACACACCTTTCAGGCTGAGTATTCCAAAGTCTTTCACTCCGTTCATGCTGTCCAGTTGTAGATCACAGGGTTAACTATCTTCTACTGCCAGAAGATTCTCTGATAAGAGCTGAGTGATGCACTGGTCTGTATTTCCAAGCGAAGTGTCACTACAATGCTTCTTATAAAGATCAAGGTAAAGATGTCATTTGGGGGCTGTGTCACTTAATTCCTCAACAACATCAGAACTGCTCCACTGCTCCTCTTTCTTCAAATATGTTTGAGAAACTTCTTTGTGGCTGTCTGGGAATTTGCAAAACCTATTAGTTTGTTGTTTTTTTGTAAACTCCCAACATGCACATTTGGCAGAACTCCCTGCTCTGAGCTTCACATCAATTTCACTCTGGGTATTGAGGAATGTGCGGGCTACTTCATTCTATTTGACTAATATCTAGACAAATAATGTGACTTCAAACCTGTAGAGCCCATAGCGTTCTGCTCCACTTGCAGATTAGGGTCAGATACACTACTAAGGTGCATTTTGAGGGAGTCAAATATCTAGGTGATTAAATCATAACACGTGCCCAAAGGTAAGACAGAGGCAAAAAAGACACTCTGCCTTAGGTTTGGCGGGAAGACATGTTTCAGAGGGCAGAGACTGCTGATCAGGCGTATGACCAGGGCCCAGCAACCCATCTGATAAATCAGACCAGTGTACACCTTTAGTAGTCATAGGATAACTAAAGACTTCGTTAGTTTAAGGAATCAATGCGAGAGAATCAAAGCCAAAGTTTTTAAGCAGCCTGGGGATCAAGAGGTAGGAAAACACCTCAAACCGGTCCCAAGTTTGGGCAGCTCACTTCTCCACAGGAAGATAATTGTCTCTACTGGAGCCAGAAACCTCTGATTGTTTTCTACAGCGCCTGTATCTGTGTTCAGATATCACTTCTGGGTTCTTATTGAGTTGAATTGTGCAGGGACAAAAACCCAAATGCAAATAGCCCAGCTGCTTCTGCCATTTAAAATTCTGACCTTCATCACAACAGGTCTGGTGTCACTTGCTCTTCAAATCCAGAAATTGCTAACGTGTGTGTTCACTTTTCGTACATTCAGTCAGGGAAACATGGTGGAAAGTCCTTGATCTGTACTACCCTGAACTGAAAATCATGTCAATTTCTCATAGCTTTTTTCATTATATTATAACATGTGTGTATCAGTCCTGTTGTGTCTGCAACACTTTGTTTCCTTGGCATCATCCATCACCTCTGGCTCTTACCATTTTTCTACCTCTTCTTTCACATAGATTCCTGAGCATTGGGGAAGGAGTTTGGCAAAGACATTCTATTTAGGATTGTATACTCAAATTATACCTACCTACCTACCAACCTACCTACATACTTACATGCATATATAAATAAATGTATTTTAACAGCACATAATTTATCCTGTTCATTTTCTTTGACCCATTTACTTTCTGTCATCCTTCCTACTCAGAATGATAAGCCTATGACAGTAAAAATCTTCTCTATTTCTTACCCCTTATATTCTCATATCCTACAATGCCTGATTATAAACACCAGTCTGTGCTCTGCTCTGAGTTACTTTATATTGTATAAAATAGTGGGGTTTTTGTCCTACTGTGCCTTGCCCATGACACTCCATCTTACAAGCAGAGTTTTATTTTGTTTTGAGGAGGAAGTATGACTCTATGTGAACATGTAAACAGGCCATATCTTTAACACAACCACACAGCATGTACTGACAGATAACTTATTTTTAGTAGTAGAAAAAGAGGAAAGCAAGAAATTTATCAAGGTGAATGAACAGTGTAGGGGCACAAAGGTATATTAAAATCATATCAAATAAACTGGGCCCAGATCTTGTCAGACACATCAGAATGAGAAAAGGGTATAACACTTTTACCTAGATCCTACAGAAAATAGGACACCTAGCTAGGTGTGGTGGCACACATCTAATTCTAGCTAGCAGGGTCTACAGAGTGAGTTCCAGGACAGTCAGGGTTGCACAGAGAAACCTTGTCTTGAAAACCAACCAAACAACAACAGAGCAGTGGACACCTGGCAGTAATCCATAGTGACCTATAATTTGATCATCTGGTGTGTGCATCAAAGACCACCAGGCAGAGAACGCTCAGCTATCTCAGGGGCTTCTAGTCCATTGCTATTTGCCCATCCCGTTGTGTGTCCGTTTCTTCATCTCAAACCTGGTCCTGCCAATTTGTCTCCACAACTAGACTCAGTTCTGCAGCTTCACTCTTAAGTCTGTGACCCGCAGAGGTGTGATCATGGAAGCTTCTTCCCTTCACTTTGATTAGGGTACATTATCTTATCAATACAAACTTTTAATCCCTATCAATTTCTCCCTTTCGGTTTCTCGGGCCTTTCTGAAACTCTTTGTCCCTTTAATCCTCTGTAACCTAAACTCTGTAACCTACAAAGAAAGGTGGGTAGTTAGGTAGACAGATATTATTATATAATTAAATATAATATTATTTAAATATTAGATATTTAAACAAATATATAGATGGATGCATACATACATAATACATTTTCTTAATGGTAATTTAATGTATGATCTGATGGTTACCATTACTAATTAAGACTAGAATTAATAACTGGTGATTGTCTTAGTCAAAGTTACAAATGGAAGTGTGGGTATTGGAATGTTGATGCAATTGAAACCACCATGCATTGTGAATTTAGAGTTGCTCATAAATTTTGATCTCATGGAAGGAGACACTCATGTCCACGTGCTTTTGACACGGCATGCTCATGACACTTGTATGGAATTGCAATTTAATAAATGTTTGCTGAATAATCAAATAAATCGAAATAGACCATAAGGTGTTCTTAACTGTGTTAGATACAGCCTTGTGTAGGTGTGAGAAAGAAAGATTTCAATTGCTTAGGCAGTATATATTCAACAAAGAATCATCAGGGATTATTCTGAAGGATAAAGATTAATTTGTCTGTAAGAGAGATTTCATATAGCCAAATAATGGCAATACACATGAATCTAGGAAGACGATTTTAGTCTAACTTAGAGACTTATTAACATACAAAGAACTTGGACCTTATTCAGTGGAAATGAGAAAGGGCCAAATATTTTAACTAGGTAAACAGTGAGACCAAAATTGTAATAATGAATGATTTCTTTGGTAGAGAGGGGAAAATTAGGGAAAGGAGAATGAGGACTGTCTGCACTAGGGGGAGATGATTTAAGAGCACAAACTCAAAGAGTAGGAGTAGGAGTAGAAATGAAGAGGAAATCACTCTAAATGAAGCCCTATAAATGACTGACTGATTGACTGATTGAGCCAGAGTGGAGAGTGCAATTAAGGGAAATGGTAGCACCCTTGTCAAAAGACAAAAGCAAGTTTCTCTAGAGAATATCAGAAAAGACCAGTAATGTTTTTCTTGGAAAATTCTATCTTTCGTCTTTTTGGAGATGCAGTGCTTTTTGGTCCCTGGGCTTTACAAGCCCTAGTGCTGCAGAGACTCTGACCTTTCCTCAGCTGCCTGGCATCCAGGCAATTCCCGAGCTGTCAAATTTCAATCCAGGTGGCCTCCATAAATATCTCAACAGAATTTATTTTCTTTCATTTTCTTTGGCCTGACTTGAGAATTTGCTGATTGGGAAACTATTGGAGGCTAGCATTCCTGAAGACGGATAGCCACATCTGCTAGCCATTTGGATTAATTATTACACCTGTGTAATAAAACCCGCATTCATAAAGAGGTGGGAAAGAGCCTCATACTGCAGCCCCGACAGGATCTGTGCTCCTTCCCAGCCTTCATTCCAGGTCAAAAGCCTTCTTGCATTATGCTCTTTGACATACACCTTGTTGTAAGTATCCCATGGTTCTCACTCTAATGCCTCCTCTAGTACATCTCTAAGTCTTCCCAATTCTCTATCTCTGCCCTCCCAAGGCATCCTTTCCTGTCACTTTCAATCTAAATTCTAGCCTGCACCCTGTCGAATCACATGGCACCTAAGATATTACAAAATCAAAATTGCTATTCTCATTGGCCGCCCGCCCTTTCTGCCTGTCCTTTTAACAGTGGAAAGAATCTTCCTTCTCACATATTTTGCTCAGATTTCCCTCCAGTGCCATGACTGGTAAGCACCTGTCTCTCTTTATTCTGGTAATAGGTGCCCCGAAATTTACATGGCTTTCTGTTGTCTCTTTGAAAAATTAGAAACAAATGCTCCGTACTGTTTTTAAGATTGCCTATTCACTGAGTATTGCTGTTCTTATTTATGATTGATCTTTGGCCTGCAATTACTTTGCGGTCGAGCCAGGTAAACCTGCTTGCCCTCATGTACCCTAGATTTTATCCTTGGATCCTGAATGCTTCAAACCTTAACTGTACACAACACCTCTAAATATTTCCTCTTTTTATTTATCTAAATTCCTCTGCAAAACACTTGTCAGAAGTCATCCCAGACTTAAAATGCCAATAAATTGAAGTCCTACAGCCTATTGGGAAACCATTGAGGATCTGGTGCATATAAGCCTAGACTGCGTCTTGAAAATGAAGGAGAGACATGACCTTTGCACCTCTTACTTAGGCTGATACTGCTTAAAACAACAACAACAGAAAACCAGCAGCCTTCATAGTGCGCACACCTCTGGCAAAGACTTCTAAGGTATAAAACCATTTACCACACGTGGGGAAGTGAGAGAGAAAACAGACACTGGCCGAGACAGTCTGCTCTGGAAAAGCAACTATGTCAACAGATGAGACAGCAGATGTTTCAACTTCACATCCCTCCTTAATAAGTGTGCTGGAAGAAGCAGAGAGGAAGAAAAGGTGCCAATCATCACACCTCTCACTCAATGCATTGCTAGTTTTATTGTTAATTCACCTATCTCTGAGCTCAAAGTGTGATGATGCTTTATGATACTACCTTTTAAGTATTCGTCAGTGGTCATGCATTGAGTGAGAGGTGTGAGTAAGGGTTGCTTTAACTTTCTATTCTCTCTTGTTTTCACTAGTGTGATTCAGTCAGTTTTGAGAAGCTAGAACTGAGTGACAGGGCAGGCTCCGGGTCAAGGCGGGACTTGCTCCAGCCAGATCGGTATTGGATGCTGAAGAAGGACCTTGTTCCTTTTCCTTAAATGCACATGCAGGTTGTTCTGCTGTACTTCTATATCTGTTTATTCTTTCCCTCATTGTTCTTCATTCTGTTTGTGTCCCCCACCCTCTGAGATCCAAGGAAGACCATATTCACACTGCAGAATCTGGTACTCAGATGCCTGTTCCTGAAGGAGATCTGCCTACTGTCAGTCTGTTTTCATTTCCTTTCAGCAGGGACAGGGGGCAGCTCTATGCCCCTTGAGCCAAGCAACACAGATGCAGGTACTAAGTACTCAAGAGGAGATAATTGAGAGCAAGTACTAAGGCATAAGAGCACTGAAATGAATCCAGTACCTTTACTGGAGTCTTTCAGTCACCCTTTGTTTAAAGATGAAGATTTCTAGGCTAATGTCTGTGTGAACACTGTGTTGTAACAATTAACTCCTTCATCGTTTATTCTCCTCTTTGGGTGAAAATTATCTTTCCAAATCCTGAAAATTGAGCTTCGATGTTTTCAGAGAACAATTACGGTTCCATGGAGATCTCCCAAAATAGTAGTGGATTTTTAAGTGAGAATTAAACTATTAAAAAATCCTTTAGAGACATAAGACAACTTACATAAAAGACTAAAATACAATTTTAGCATCTAGGTATATGAATTTACAAGAATCTGAACAACATTTCACCACTACCTTCAACTTTACAGATTACTATAAGCTAAAACAAAAGAACAAACTACTTAGTTAATGATAATAAAAAACAATGGGAGAAATCAATACTCAATAGAAATAGAAAGGTGGAAATAGGAAAGAGCTGAAGAAATATTGAGGGTTAAGTGAAAATAACAAAACACATCTGATTGGAGATTGTGGGAAATGTAGAAGAGGCAACAGCGTCATAGTTGATGGAGAATTAAAAAAACTGACAATCAAGGACACAGGGGAAAATAAGTTCACAATTATTCATGCTATAATACAACTCTACCTTCAAGGAATGATAATGTCTTAGAAGAACTGTTAAGAGCATCATGGGGGTGCAAATACATTGCCTATGGGGAAACAATAGCAGACTAACAAAAGTGTCTCACTATGAGAATGAACAGATTAGGAGTTCTCAAACCAGCAAAAAGAAATAACAGATAGTTGTAGAATATTCTTCTCAAAGTAGGAGGAAATAATTTGCAATCTGAAAGTCTGTAAAGAAATAGCATCCAGGAATGCAGAGATATGAGTAATTTTCCTGCTGAAGACTGAGAGCATGTTTATTGGTACTTTTATCTAATGAATTATTAAAAACCTACATAACAAGTATTAAATTGAACCAGAATGAAGACATCAGATGGAAGCAGTGGCAATAGATTAGTAAAATCAGAATAAAACACTATTGCCACCTGAAATCCCTACACTTGTGATAACTTAAAGGGAAATTACTACATGAACTTTGACAGAAATGACAGCCAACTGACATTAATGGTAGGTATTAATGTTCAAAATACAGAAATATTTATCCATTGTAGGTTGTTCTAATTTGCAACATGTTAGAAATTTAAAACTAAACACTAAAAAATGAAAGCTGATTCTATTTTTACTTTCTAAATCATGCCAACTTAATACAAGCTTAGGTCATCTGAAAGGATGGAACCTCAGTTGAGAAAATGCTTCCATAAAACTGGCCTGTGGGGTGGGAGGTCTTTCTGTGTATGTGTTGTCTTTATTGATTAATAAATAAAGAAACTGTTTTGGTCTGCTGATAAGGCAGAGAAGAACGAGGTGGGGAAAACTAAACAGAATGTTGGGAGAAAGAAAGCCGAGGCAGAGAGAAGCCATGGAGCCCTGCTGGAGACAGATGGTGGAACTTTCCCCGGTAAGCCACAGCCATATGGTGATACACAGATTAATGGAGATGGGTTAATTTCAGATATGAGTTAGCCAGAAATATGTAGTTTCTGTTGATTATTTCAGGTAAGCTGTTGGTGGCGGGGAAACGAACAAGCAGCCTCCTACAACAGGCCTGGAGGCAATTCTGTGAGGCATTTTCTTGATAAATTACTGATCTGAGAGGCCCCAACCATTACAGGTGGTGTGGCCCCCATAGGGGTCCTGAGTGGTCTGAGAAAGAAACCTGAGCAAGCCAGTGAGCAGAGTTCCCCTGCGGTCTGTGTATCACCTGCTTTGGGATTCCTGCTTTGAGTTCCTGTCCCGACTGCCCTTCAGGGTGAACTACAATGTGTAAGTATAAATCAAATACACCTTCCTTCCCAGGTTGCTTCTGGTGAGAATGTTTTATCACAGCAATGGAAACCTATGATAAGTACAAAAATACTCAAAAGAGCATCAAAAGGAAATATAATGATAAGTATTAAATAACATGTTAAAAATATAACCAAATTGTCTTTTCCTTGGTGAAGTGCATATTATCAGAGCAATGCTTACATTGTAAGAACCTGAAAATAGTTTAAAAAGGAATTTTGAAAACATAAAGAGACGAGGAAGTAGAAAGGTAGATAAAACGAAAGTTGTACTCATCAGTCCTGAAATGAGTAGTGAGCACCTGCCGTTTTCTCTTTTACAGTATGTGTCAAAATTGGATGAGGCTTGTGAATGTAGCTTAGCCCAGACTAAGAAGCTACTAAGAGAAAAAGGAAGATCTTACAAAACTAAAAGAGGTTTTACTTGCTGTAATCTACAGTGTGCACAGTCTTTCAAACAGGCCCATGGTCAGACAATTAACAAGATGCTGAGGCATAAAGAGGCATGAAAATATGACAATAAATGAGAGATTGGGACAATAGGAGCAGCCCATACTATGAAGAGTACAGTTAACTCATAAAGTTTAAAAAAACTAAAGTTTATAAATAACTAGTATAAATAAGAAAATTAAATAATGAAAAAATAGAAAATGGATTCAAAACTATACATTCTTTGTCCAGAATATTAATTTTAATAAAAAGAGTAGTCAATATAAAATTAAGTGATATATCCCACCCTCACTTACCTCCTGTGACAGACAGGGGAACTGACCCAACCCCCACCAGCTGCAGCACCCTGGAGAACTGGCCCTGTGCCTTGCTTGGGCAGCACAGTACAGTTGATACTGTCTAGGAGCATGGGTGAGCTGGCCTGGGGATTTGAGAGTCAGTTAGTGAGTACCATCCACTCCTCTGCCATGTGGTGGTGAAGGCAAGGGAGAAACACCCTCCCTCATCATCCCAGCCACCTGCAGCAGACTAGGGAGCAGACACTCCCCTTTATCAGTTACAGCACTTGGGAAAACAGGCCCGGCACCTTTCATGGGCAGCACAATAGAGCTGACCCTGTTGACAGGGTTGTAGGTGAACCAGTCCTGAGAACTTGATCTTGGAAGACCTGGCTCCACCCATCATCTGCCATATGGTGGTATGAGAAAGGCAGAAAGGGGAGAAAGCACCCTCCCCACCCCTTGTGGTAGATGAGAGAATTGGCCCTCAAGTCATAAGAACAGGGGAAGCTGCAGCACTTGGCAGAACAGCCCCTACACCTTGCCTGGGCAATTCCAGCAGAGTTGGCCCTGGTGGTGTAGGTATGGGTGAACCATGCATGAAAGCAGGAGAACTGGCCCCGCCCCTTGCTCATTGCTGCAGAGGGTGAACTGGCAGAGGCAATGCAGGAGAACTCACCATCGTGGTGAGAACCAGAGAAAGCTGTCAGGCTGACCATTCCAGGCCCAGAACCAGGATTATGAGCTGGCCTACCCCAACATCAACTTCATCTATGGTCTGCTGGAGCATGTGAATAAGCATATCCTGCAGATCCAAAGCTGAGAATCTTGATGACACAAAGCAACAACAGAATATCCATGCTAATACCCCAGGCGGGCTCAGTATCGATGGTGCAGCAGAAACCAGAGGCCTTGAACCAGATCAATGACTCTTTGCAATGAACGCTTGCAGGTAGAGATATATGGACAAAAGGATATACCATGTGACTCACTGTGTAACACTAAAGCTTCCATTTTGAGATTTTTAAATAGTCATCAAAATTCTCACAATCAAAAAAAAGCCCAGGTCCAGAGGTTTCACCACAGAAATCTATAATATTTTCAAAGAACTAATACCAATGCTCAAATTGTTCCATACAATAGAAACAGAAGGAACATTGCCAAACTCTTTTTTACAGGGCTACAGCTATCCTGATACTCAAACCACACAAAGATACTTCTAAGAAAGAAAATTACAAACCAGTCTCACTCGTGAACATTGATGCTAAAATACTCAACAAAATACTGGTAAACCAAATTCAAGAACACATCAGAAAAATCATTCACCATGACCAAGTAGGCTTCATCCCAGAGACGCAGGGCTGATTCAACATACAAAAATCTAACAATGTAATCCACCATATAAACAAACTGAAAGAAAAAAAAAACATGATTATCTCATTAGATGCAGACAGGTCATATGGTAGTTCTATTATCAGTTTTTGAGTAACTTACACACTGACTTTCATGATGACTAAATATATTTATACCCTGCCAGAACGACATAAAGATTCCTCTTCTCTCTCCTCCCTCCCCTCCCTTGCTCCCTCCCTGTCTTCACCTCTCTTCTTCTTCTTCTTCTTCTTCTTCTTCTTCTTCTTCTTCTTCTTCTTCTTCTTCTTCTTCTTCTTCCTCCTCTCTCTCTCTCTCTCTCTCTCTCTCTCTCTCTCCCTTTCTTTCTCTGCCAGGATTTGTAGTCATTTGTTTTCTTGGTGATAGCCATTGTGACTTGGGTAGGACAGAATGTCAACGGAGTTTCAGATCCCATTTCCCTGATGGATGAGAATATTGAATAATTAGTCAAGTAGTTGTTAATATTTGCTTTTATCCTTTTGAGAACACTAGCTCATTTCCACACTGTATTATTTAGTTCTCTCTTTGTTTGTGTGTGTTGTTGTTTTTGTTATTGTCTAGCTTTTGTTTTTCTTTGCATATCTTAAATATTTTTAATTTTGTTTTGTTTTTGTTTTTCAAGACAGGTTTTTCTGTAACTTTGGAGCCTGTCTTGGAACTAGCTCTTGTAGACCAGGCTGGCCTCAAACTCACAGAGATCCGCCTGCCTCTGCCTCCCATGTGCCACCACCACCTGGCCTCAATTTATTTAATGTATAAAATATTAGGCATGTCATGTTCAAGCATAATTGATTTCAGTTGATTCTCCTCTTCAGGCTCCTGCCACCTTGCCCCTCCCACAGGCTCCTTTCTGCTTCCATGTCCGGTGTATCCTTTTGCCCTCCCACAACCATTCCTCAGGTCTCTTTTTAACCCCCTTTTATCTCTTCTCTTGTTTATTTTAGGCTTATTCATATTCATTTCCACTTATATACACAATCTGTAAATTACATTATGTTTAACATTCACAACAACGTAAAGTAGAATCTCTCACTTTTCATCATCAGGCAGACAAACTGATGTGTAGGAAGGTCAGTGAGTTTACCCAAAATTATGCATGTGTCGAGGGGAAGCCAACAGATTTCACTCCCATCCCTGCTTCCCAGTCCTAGATGGGAAGTTTGTGAATCCCAAAATGAAGTCTAAGCACAGAACAAGTGGAGAGTGTTTGGGAAGATAAACTAGGGCCGACCTACACAAGATGTTGCCATCTGACTGGGAAAGTCCTAACCACCCAGAGGAAGGAGCCCTTCAGCACCCTATCGCAGGCAGGCCCGAAACATCCTTTCATTAGTGAGTTCCGCCGGAGGCTAATCCCAAGGCACACACTGGGACACTTTATGAGTTATGTGACCTAGAGAAAGATAATCTCGGTAGGCCTCAATTTCCTCTTTTTCGCAAAATTAAGGACTGTATGCTAAGTTTGGTTCAGCTGCCTCATTCTGTGCCTTTTGATGGTAGAAATTCATTCCTTTTCTGTCATCTGCACTGTCTGTCTTTGAATAGAGTTATGGCCGCCCATTCCTTGAGCCGCCTCACCTGGCTCTCTGGCTCACTGTCAGCACCATCTCCTTGTTTCACTATCAAATGTGAGCATGATATTGACTCTTCTCTTTTTATTCACATAAAGTAACATAGGAAATGAGCATCTCTCAACATGGGACGAATGACAGTTGTCCGATGGAGTAATGCTTAGTTAATGAAAATAATAAAATAGTCATGTTAAAAAGAAGACTGACATTTGTAAATTACATCTATTTATATCCAACTTAATAGTTTATATATTTATCGTATATCCGGTAGAGAGTGACTGAGGTTGTTAAATGAGGAAAGCCTGTTTCATATTAATATTTATAGTATAAATAATGTGAGTAAAGAGGAAGAAGTAAACTGAGGAAAGGGAGAGAAAATGAGAACAATGAATGAAGAACAAAGTTTGTGTGCATGTGTGTGTGTGCATGCATGTTTTATATCATGATTTATACCAATAATTTATCTAGTTTTTCTTGACAAATTTCTTCCTAGCTCAGCTTTTTTTAAAAAATAATTAAATTTTCCTTGCTATTAAAGATTCCACAAACAAAAAGATCTTCATTTCATTCAAGAAATCATACTTTCACTCTCACACCCTTCCCATGGAAAACCAGAAAGTGTTGCCCACTTTACCGTTATTGTGCTGCAGACTCATTTCTAGAACCTCTTCTAGACCCTGACTCCTGGCCCTGTTCCAGTGCTGAGCCCTCCTTGAGGGTGAACTCTCATCGAGGGAGAACAATTCTTTGCCATTTCATATTGCTGGGGAGGTAACTGTCTTGAAGCAAAGTGGTCACCTGTGCATTCGTGTGTTTCAAAGGAATATGTCTCCTTAGCATGTTCAACAGAACACTAAGCTATCATATTTAATGTCTGAACCCACACACACACACAGACAGACACACACTGGAGTTATCATTGTTATACAAATCAAATTCATTTGCAGCCCATGGAACTTCATGGAGTAGAAGAGGGGTGAGTGAAGAGGTTGGAATAGAATAGAATAGAATAGAATATCCTAAGATTAAACCCTGAAGACTGCCAACAAATGTGTCAAAAAACATACATTGGAAAAATAAGGCTCTTTAACAAATTCTTGGATATCTGCATGTGGGAAAATGAAAAAGATCCTATCACTCACCATGTACAAAATTTGGTTAAAATGGTTCAACAGTCCTAATGTATAACATAACACTTTCAATTGTTTGAGCAAACTGAGACTTAAGGTATAGTCAGAAGCAAAGGCTTTCTGAGAAGGACTCCCATATCTCAGAAAGTAATTTAAGACTTAGCAAATGAGACTGTATTTAAAAAGTATATATACAACAAAAGAAACAATTAGCAGAATGAAGAACCTATAGAATAGGAGAAAATCTTTGCTTTCTATATATCTGACAGGGGAGTAATATCTAGAATACATAAAGAACTCAAAAAACTAAAAATATAAGGCAGTTTGACCATTAAAAGGGCAAATGGAATGATCAGATATTTATCAGAAGTTGAAGAACAAATGATCAATAAATAAATGAAAAAATGTTCATCCTTAACCATCAGGGAAATGCAAATAAAAACTTCTGTGCAATGTCATCTCATCCAGGTCAGAATGACTGTCATCAGGAAAGTATATGATAGCAAATACTTAGGAGGGTTTGAGGAAAGAGAAAAATTATGGACTGCTGGTGGAAACATGAACGTTACAGCCAGTGCAGAAATCACTATGACTGTTCTGCAAAAATTAAAAGCAGAACTATTATAGGATCTATCCACACGACATCTGTGAATATACCCACAAAAGTCTAAGTCAATGTACTAGGGTAACCCACTCATCCGTGTGTACTGTAGTGCTATTTGCTACATCCAAGTTAAGGAGTCAGAGTAAGTGTCCATCAATAAGTAAATAAATAAAATGTGGTATATATAAGATGGAATTTTATTCAAATATTAAAGGAAGAAAGCTAATAATAATATGAACCAATTTTAGTAATGTACCATTAGAGGTACCATAATAAAATCTACATTGTAATAGCTATGTGAATGATGTCTCTCAAAATGTTTTAATGTTATCTTTACATGTTCACTTAAAGGAAACTCTCTTGGGCATCTCTTTGACATACTACTGTCACTACTGTTGTACTTTGAGGCCACTATAAGTAGACTATGGGTCACTTGCTCACAGGGCTTGGGTACAGTTACAGTGTATCTGATAACCAAGAGAATCTGTGTGGCTAGGAAGAAGGTCATGCTTGCAGTGTGACTATGCCAGACAAAAGGATGATTCACTCTGGAACGGTGAGGAATTTACCATACTATGAAGAATGGACACATAAGAATACTTGTGAGTTATTTGTTTCTAGAAAGTTCCACTTAATGTTTTTGGACCATGGGTAGATGAAAATGCAGAAAGCAAAACTAACTTGGAGAAATTTCTTAATCCTTTAACAGAAGATGTTTTTGTATGCCCTTGGAAACTCTTAGTGTTACTCTTGTGGGAGTTCTAGCACCTTGTGATCACTCAACCTCTTTTGTCATCCTAGCTTCTTGGACATGTTCAGATGTTAAAGGTACTTCTAGTTATCTTTAGAGCATTCTGAATGAGAACCTAAAAGTCTCTGGCTATATGGCCGTTAGATGGAGGTCTTTCCATCCTCTTTCTCTGTCTCTAAGGATTATTGGGTACCAATTAATTCCTGAATTTAGGCAAGACAGAATTGTCAACAGATGATCTTAAGACATATCAAAAGAAAGACTATAACACTCTTATGACCTAATATAAGAATTTGAATCTTCTGATTCATAGTTTTCTTGTATTAACTTGAATTCTCTAAAAGCGAAGAACTGAGAGACTGAAAATACACACACACGCACACACACACACACACACGCACACACACACGCGCACACACACACACACACACACACACACAAGGATTTATTAGCTTATGGTTAATGCCAGCTTTCACACTGGAGAGACTGAGAATCCAGTAGGCATTAAGTTCATGAAGCTGAAAGTCTCAGCTGTCCCTATCTGACACTAGTGTCTTAGAGGATTCCTGCAGAACTGCTGGTCTTCAGTCTCCACTGGAAGCCTAAAGAAATTGGTTCTAACACTGAGGAAGAAATGTCTCAGCAAAAGTATAAATGTACTTGCCAGTAAGAGTGAGGGTCAGCAGGCAGAAAGCTAAATTTTCTTTTTCTATGCATGTCTTTCAGGAGAAGGTGCCACCAATTTATTTGAGTTTTCTGCTTCAAATAATCTAATCAAGAAAACGCCTCGCAGGAGTGCCCAGGAGCTTGTGCTTTAGTTGATTCTAGATGTGGCCACATTGACAGCCAAGACTGGCCATCAAACTCCACAAAGGCATTTTTCGTTGTTGTTATTTGTTTGTTTGTTTTGTTTACTTCTCCCTCATGTTAAACACTCAAAATACCTGAAAGTCTGTCCTTTGGATGAATATGACCAAGCCAAAGCCTAAGTCAGTGCCATTCAGAATTCAGGTTTTTGCGGTTAAATCTTAACTCCAAGTAGGAACTCCATCTCGAACACCTGTGAATTCTCAGTACCGGGTATGGGGTGCTGAGCATATACTCAGTTTTCAGTGAATATTTGTTAAAGGAACAAATATCCTGATAACTAGGACACGTGTAATATGTGCTGGTGTCCTGTTTGATTTGATCTGAGATGTCATAGGTACACATTATCTAATATTTTAAAATCTATCCAGCAGGGCTAGAATTATTCTCTGCCATCTACTCATCTTTCTGTCCTCCATGAGAAAGAAGATAGAAAACACCTCTCAGCTCTTCTTCTCAGACACCTACATATTTATGGTACCCACACTACCATTTCTCTTTCTCTCTGACACTGGCTAAGTTTTAATGTGGATGGACTCAAACATGAAGGAGAAAAATGTTATAATTTGGGTTTGCAGTTTTGGTTGTAGCTATGGAGCCCAGAGACTTGCACAGACTAGACAAGTGCTATACCACTGAAATATATCCTTGTCCTGCTGTAGTTTTTAAATCTGCTTTTTATTTTGACTAGTTTCTCTTGCAACAGAATGTTCATGTAGACCACCTAGAGAAAAAGGATCTGAAACCTACCAGCAGCACATGGCTGTGTCCAATGGATGCTAGACACTACAGATCTTAGTTATTAGCCCAATTCTGCTGTTACATGGCTATGATATTGAGCAGGTCACTCACCTCCCTGTGTCTGTCTTTCTTTACTATTGGTATTGTGAGGCTCAAAAAAATAATGCATTATTAAAACTTTGTACTTGAAGAATGTTAAAATGGAATGCATGCATGAAGCATTGTTGCCTAACCAACATTTATGATGTTGAGTCTTAGAAACTAAACAAATTCTTATGGGTCTTTGTGACCACCCACATTGCCATCTGCAAAAGAAAGGAGAGATCCTTTGTTTTGTTTTATTTTGCTGTTGCAGTCTTTGGCAAGAGTCAAGTTGTCTAGTTGCTACAGCCACAGAAGAAACAACAATGGCAGCAGCCTCAGTTGACCAATTTTACATATATAAATTTATTCGCACATTCTGTGCACATTTGATAGATCTTTTGCACTTGGTTCCCTTCTGCTTACTCCAGATTCTATGCTTGGAATAAAAGATAGCAAGAATTTTCCCAAAAGTAAGGTCTGATATTTAAAATAATCATTCTCAAAGTCTCCACATTTAATTTTGCCAGCCGTGGGTGATGGTATATTTCCTCATGTTTAGCTTTCCTTAGAATCTCTGAAATAATAGATTCAATTGACTGATCTTCTTGGATTGCTAATGATGTAAATTAAAGTGAAGCTAGTTTCAGGAAAGAAGGCAGGAAGGAAGAAAAAAATGGAAAGAAGAATGGAATGGGGGAGAACAAAAAGAACATATTAACTTAATGGTGAAATTTGGGATTCATTCTGGCATCGGCCTTTTCTTTTTTTCTAATTATTTCCCATAGTAAATTTCAAGCTACCAATGTGACACTATTGCGTGTGGAGTTGGGAAGAGAAGTACAAAATTGGCAAACAAGTCCTGATGCACTGTCACCTATAAGGCACGGTGCTTTCTGCCAAAATAGAGTTTAGTAGAACATAGTCTGCTCTCTTCTGACACAGTATGTGCCATGAGAATGGAAAGGAAGAAGGAGGCATTAGCTGTTCTTAGAGCACAGCACCCTTTAGACTTTGGCAGACTCCAGGCAGCCAATTGTTTTCTCTATTTATTACAAGAGATCAAATTTTGAATATAGATTGTCTGGTCCTAAACACAAGCTTCATAATTTGTTAACTGTTTGATCATGAGTGGGTTTTACCATTCTGCGTCACTCCACAATCTGTAGAAAGGCAACAGTGGCAGCCAGTGTCTCCTAGAGTTTTGCGTGGAGTGAGATGAATTCAGACATATCTATCAGGTAAAACATTCTCCAGTAATAGCGATTACTGGTCGCGCTATCCTTGTGGATATAGTATTCCATGTTCCAGTCATAGTAAAATCATTCCTATTGGTATATGTTGTCATCTACACTGAAGAAACTGATAGGTTAAACAGGTTGCTCACAGTCACTTAATGATTGGAAAGGAGGAGTTAGAGGAATAGTTTTTAAAACAAGGCTATTGCAATATATAGAGTAACATGTGGTGGAAAGAGACAGGGCCAAGGGGATGAGTTATACATTATTGCAAGAGTTTATGAAAAACAGGGTTAGGGTGGGGCTGAAAAGCATTGGCTAACTTTGAGAAATATGTACTTAGAAAGTATAATTAATGGGATCATTCCAGCTAAAGAAAAAAACAGCACAGCAAACATAAACCATTGGTGGCACTCCAGTGAAATTTTGCATCAATGTATCTCTGCTTAGCACTTACAAGAAAGCAGGTGTTCTTTTAGGCAGTGAGAGAAATACAAAGATAAACATGAACTCTCGTCTCTCTCTCTCTCTCTCTCTCTCTCTCTCTGTCTCTCTCATGTGTGTATTTCAACACTTACCATTGGTCTTTTATATGCATTATCTAACTGAAATCCTCACAACCTCACAGTAGTTAAAAAACCTTCTCTACAATTTACACATGGGAATACCAAAGATCAGAGAGACAGACTAGCTTATTCAAAGTCACACAGAGAATGACATAAGTCCACCTTTAGTCTTCTTTAATACCTCCCTTCATATACAAATAATCATAAGGTACAGACTAAGTGTCTTAGTTAGGGTTTCTATTGCTGTGATAGTCACCATAATCAAAAGCAACTTGGGTATTAAAATAAACTTAGCTTACCCTTCCATATCACAGTTAATCATCACAGGAAGCCAGGGCAGGAACTCAAACAAGGGGGACTTGTAGGGAGCAGCTAATGCACAGGCCATGGAGGAATGCTGCTTACTGGTTTGCTCCTCACCTTTGTGGAATATTTGTTTACACTGCGTGAAGATGTGTCTCTGTGGTTGATTTCATAAAAAGATAAATGGCCAATAGACAGGAGAGAATAGGTGGGACTTCTGGGAAGATAGAGGAACTCAGGGTGAGAATCTGGGCATGTAGGAGGTGCCAGTAAGACTGAAGAAATTGGACATATGCTACAGAGAAGAGGTAACTGAGCCATGTGGCAGAACATAGACTAAGAAAAACAGAGGTATTTGAGTTATAAGAGCTAGCTGGGAAAAAGTCTAAGCTAAGACCAAACTTTTATAATTAATAGTAAGTGTCTATGTGTCATTGTTTGTGAGCTGACAGCCCAAAGGCAACTACATTTGGCGCCCAACAGAGGGTACCAGATGAAGCATTTATCTAAGTTATTCCTTTATCAATAAAAACTCAGGAGTCAGATATTGGGGTAGAAACCTGATAAATCCACAGAGTGATAAAAAAAAAATCAGCTGACCTTGGCTCTCCACCTTCCCTGATTGGAAAGGCTTGTGAATTTTTCTAGATCCTCCCTATTCCTTCCTGTGTCTTTCT
Source organism: Dicrostonyx torquatus (assembly GCA_028555095.1). Taxonomy (NCBI): domain Eukaryota; kingdom Metazoa; phylum Chordata; class Mammalia; order Rodentia; family Cricetidae; genus Dicrostonyx; species Dicrostonyx torquatus. The sequence goes on along the minus strand of JAQHUG010000191.1, from coordinate 802,324 downwards.
ATCCTAACCTGGGTCTGCCCAAAACTCTGTGATTAACTATGGGCAGCTGAATGTTTACTTTGCCCTTGATTCTAGGTTTAACTTTATCGACAGCCTCTGGAGTATTGGAGTGTGGTGAAAATACCCCACAACACCTCACAGCTTGCTCCGTCTATTTTATTACAACTCCCAGGACCAGCAGCCCAGAGATGGACCAACCCACAATGGGCTTGGCTCTCCCCATCAATTACTAGCCAAGAAAATGCCTTACAGGGATGCCTATAGCCCTACCTTGTGGCGGCATTTTCTCAATTGATGTTTCCTTCTCTCAGATGACTCTAGCTTGTGTCAAATTAACGTAAGAACTAGCTGGTGCACTTTGAGGCTTTCCCTTCTGGCCTGGACAGTTGCTTAGCTGGGTTCTGGCATATCTTTTGCTCACTTATCTATCATCTCCTCATTACTGATAACCACAACAACATTTTTTAAAATAATAAACACTAGTCATTTGACTGCTAAAAGTCTTTCCATGGTTTTTCACTATGCTCAGATACAACCCAAATCCTTTTCTTAGTCATCAAATGTGTGGAAGTATCTCTGACCATTATCTATTCCAACTTCTTTCTAGTTAGTTCATGGTCACCACTGTCCAAAATTCACTCTCTTGCTGATCTTAAACTATTATTAGCTCTTTTCTACCTCAGAGCCTTTGAAAATACTGTTTCTTCTATGTGGCTTCACCGTATTCATAATGAGCCAAGTTCTTCTATGTGGAAAGACAGGCACATCTATGTGAGTGGATCTGCATACGCTTGCATATCTGTGACCTTAAGACCTCTCTTTCCCATATTATAGCTGAAAGGAAAAGAAAGCTTAGTAATATTAATCATGACAATATTTAACATTTTTATTTTTACAATGGATTTATTACATTAGTTTGAATGTTTAAAATATTCTATTTAAACATTGCTGATCTCAATTAAGGAATGTTTTGTTATTTCTTTAGTCTTTGGACTGGACCTGAGTTCCTATCTTCTTACCCCTTGTTCCAGCCTGAGGATATTTCCCTTTCTGATATGCTGTGAGCATCATGAGAGAAGAGGCAAGCCCCTCTTCTGTTCACTACTGCACCCACTGTGCAAGCAAAATGATCAGCATGAAAAAGGTAACAAATTTCATTTGTTGAGTGAAATATGGACTTTCCTATGATTATTTAAACTCATCATTCCACCTTTTAATCATGGCAACTCTCTAACTAGGTGCTTACTTGTGTTCATAAATGAAGGAAGTTAATTAATGAGTAACATAGGCAAGGTTGAAATTTAACTCAAGCCTTTGAGTTTAAAACCAGGTGTTTCCCAAGCCTCTTTTCAGAGTTAAATTCAGAAGATAAAAAGCAGAGCAGATCTTTATCAGGGGTCTTTCAAAAATAGAGTCCTAGGAGTTAGATCAGTTTATTTATAGATCCTAGTCAAATGCATAATATTAATTTCAAGATGGACATGAGATGATGGCAGGGAAATGCAGAGAACAATGAAACTTGATAAGGTTTGTTAATTTTCAAATGCGAGGCAATAATGCCCACTAAGCTTGTTTTGAGCCCTAAATAAAGCAGTAAGCTGTCTCAGGCTACACTGATATACCAGAAGAACAAAATGCTAGTGATTCATTTTAATAATCATAACCAAGAACTCAGGTGAGAGAGAGCACCCTGGAGGCTGAGTGTCAACTAATTTCTTCCGTCTGCTTTCATGGAAAGCGATACTTCTCCATGGTAAGAAGAGAATTGGCCCACTATATCAGTTCCAGGCACATCTTCCTGACAAGTCCATTCAGCCCAGTTTTGAAGTTCTGAAAGCACAAGACATCCTGGTTTTCATGTAACATTCTGCCTCTTTGCTCCCAAATGAGGTACTGGCTCTCAAGATCCTCCAAGCAACCCTCCCCGAATGCTGCTTATTTAATTCGTCCAGATGGCCTAATGCTTGAGAAGAACCATGGGGAAGAGGCTCCATCTTACACTAAAATTCCATTCAGTGACAGTTGCATTGCCTATACAATATCTCCACACAGGCAATGGGAAGAAGAGGCTGTTTTATCTCCTGGCAGTAAAGTCAGAATGAATGTTTCACAGGAAAGAGTATGGTTTCAATAAGCTAGGGCCCCACAAGGGAGCCTCCTGTCTCTTTTCCTTTACCTTCATATGCCTGCCTGACTCTTATCCCAGGCCAGGGATAGAATCAAATGCAGTGCAATACTCACTGCTGGGGTCAGCTTCATAGCCTTGAGCATGATGTGAGTGTCATTCCAGGCACCCAATAAACACATGTTGAGTGACTGATAAAACATGAATGTATAATAGACAACTTCACAGACATGCTCACAAATTTACGGGCTGGAAAAGCATCTGTCTTTAGATACTTTCTCCCTTGGACTCCCTTTCATGTTCTTTTTCTTCCTGTATGGTCTTGGTTCAGTTGTTAGTCCCCCCTAGCATCTTTACATATGCTCCTACATGTGCACACATACACACAAGTGTGTGTTAGGATAAGAAAGACATGGGAATATATTACATCAGTGAGTTATACTGGAAATAGATCTCAGACTGACAGTGTAATATATTCCACTTCTGAGGTGCTTTGTCCAGAAATTGCCCACTTGTCCAGAAATGGCGAGCAAAGCTTGGCTGATCTGAGTGTTTTAATGTTCTGCATCATCTTAAGGTATAATTATACAAGCATCCCAAGTAAGAAAAAATTGAAATAGGCTAATGTTAAGATATAACTGAATCTTTAAATCTAGGCAAAGCACATGGAGAAGCAGATTTGCAGAGCAGAAGGAAAATGGGAGAGGATGGCTGAATAGATCAGTGGTGGAATGGGGGCAGAAATAGCACAGAAAGACAGTCAGAAAGATAAGATTAACCTAGCCACCTGGATTAAAGTAGCAAGATGAGCTGAGGAAAGCAGTAATCCAGCATGTTTTGTGTCAAGGTGAGTGCCTAAATAGCCAAAGGGCTGTAGTAGAGGCATTTAAGACAATGGGCTACATTACCAGGTGGGCAGACACAGCGGCAGAGACTCTAATCACTGTGTCCAGACAGGCAGCAACCTGGATATGTACCAGTGAGTAAGTAACTGTACCCTAAAATTATAGAAGCTAGGTATTCTAAATGGGATGGAGAGAAGATCAAGGCATGTAACAATCTTGGTAAGAAATACTTTATAGTTGAATATTTGAAAGAATAACCAAAAATTCTTGCCATCTCTTTACCCACATTTCTTTGTGGGTAAACTTTACAGCTTTTCCCTTTCAGAAGTAGAATGTATTTGCCAGTCACTCCAGGATTCACTTCTTGATTTGGTTCATCCAATGTTTCAAGAAGATGCCTGAAAATAACTGGATTGTGTGGTTTCCCCCCTCACGCTGTCCTGAGAACTACTGCCATCACTACCGTGGGATTATTCCAAGCATGCCTGCTTCATGGTGAGAGATGTCTGACCCTCTAAACTAGCAAATATTGGCCATTGGCAGCAGAATTATTTGCTCACCAGCATTTGCCTATATCACATGGCCAAGCCTGACTGTGGAGAGAGGTACACAGCCATTAAGACTTTGAATCGCCAAAACACACAAGCATATGCTAAATGCAAGGCTACTGTTAAATCACTTTAATTTGTGATTGGTTTGTTTCGCAAAGTTTAGTTCTCCGGAAAGAATAATTTACTAAAGAGAACATTTCTTTTCTTAATAAAATACTTCTTTAAAATAGATTCTTTTCTCATGCAATATTGATTATAGTTTCCCCTCCTTTTACTTCTCCCCATTCCTCCTCACTTCCTCTTCCCTCCAGACCCTCTCCCTTTCTGTCTCTCATTAGAAAAGAACAGGCTTCGAAAAGAGAATAAGCAAACATGACAAAATAAAAAAGATGAAGCCAAAACTATCCTCTCAAAGTTGGACACAGCCACCCCACAGAAGGAAATGAGTCACAAGAGCAGGTACATGAGTCAGAGACCCACTTGCTCTTAATGTCAGGAGTCCCCCAAAATACTAAGCTAATAGCTATAAACTATAAGCAGTGGATGGGATACAGACCCATGTAGGCCTGTGGTTGCTGCTTCAGTTCCTGTGAATTTCTATGCGGTTTGCTTAGTTGATTCAGAGGGCCTTGTTATCCTGGTGTCCTCCATCCCCTCTGACTCTTACAATAATTTCTGCCACTCTGAGGGAAAGGATTTGATGGAGACTTCCAATGTCTTTCTCTCCATATAATCTCTGGCTGTGGGTCTCTGCATTTGAACCTGTCTTCTGCCACAGAAAGCCTCTCTGATAATGACTGGATAAGGCACTGATATATGAGTGTAGAAGAGTATCATTAGGGATCTTTTATTGATGTTTTTAGGGCTATAGTGTTTGGTTTTACCCTGGGTCTTTGGGCTATCTATGTTGGTAATGAACCAGAATGTCAGCTGTAAAAGTTTAGACACTTGTGCCAGCTGTCTGCCTCCATCAGAAGAACTTCCCTGTTCAGCGTAGCCTCATTAACTTTTTTAGATGTTTTGTAAAATTCCTATCTGTATATTAATGTGTTAAATATAAGTATATGATCTGTCAGTTAACATTATTAAGAGAGGAATAAAAGAAACTCTGACTGCCAGTAGCTGGATGGCCAACAAACTACAGCCAATAAGATTTAGGTAGTTTATAATTTTATTCTTATTCAGTGAATTCTGACATTTTGGAAAGAAATTTTAAAAAATAAACTGGACTGTGAGTAAGACACTGGGCATTGACCTCTTACCTCCACATGTGTGTACACACATATGAACAGACAAGTGTGTATGCACACACACATACATTACAATAGTAAAATGAGCATTGCACCAAAGAATTTGGAGGAGCTAAAGAACAAAAAGAGAAAGGAAAGGAAATATTGATAAGAAAAGCGGGAAACTTGTGAGCTAGATAACATGGTAATAAAAAAGGAAATATTAAGAAAATAAATTCACAGGTGATAGTTAGGACAAAAACCTACTTGCCACTAACAAAGTTGTATTTGCTAACCAAAATGCAAAAACACAAGAAGAGAAGGGATATGAAAGAAATGATTATGAGGAGGGGCCTGGGAAATGGCTCAGAGGGAAAAGGTGCTGTATTCAAGTGTAAGGGCCTGAAAGTCTTAATTTATACCCTGGAATTCATATGATGGAAGGAAAAAACTAACTCCCACAATTCATCCTTTGACAACCAAAAACATGATGGAGGCATGCACACATATAATATATAAATGAAAATATTATAGGAAAAGAAAAAAATTGCTGTGAGGAAATGATCATAGACTTAAAGGTAAATAAAATTTCCATGTACTATTTAATATTATGCATATATCTTTCAAAAAGTATTAAAAATGGATATTGACCTAATAAATACAAGATTCAACTAACGAAAACAGAGAACTTTCAACAGAAGAATCTCGAATGGTTGAGATTACTTAAAGAGTTGTTCAACATCCTTATCTAACAGGGAAATGCAAATCAAAATGACTCTGAGATACCATCTTATACTTGCCAGAATGGCTAAGAACAAAAACATAAATGATAGCTTATATTGGAGAGGATGTGGAGTAAGGGGAACACTCCTCCACTGCTGATGGGAGTGCAAATTTGTATAGTCACTTTGGAAATCAGCATGATGGTTTCTCAGATAATTGGGAAACAATCTACTTCAAGATCCAGCAGCACCACTCTTGGGATACTCAATCATACCACAAGGACACTTGCTCAATTATGTTAATAGCAGAATTATTTGTAATAGCCAGAACCTGGAAATAACCTAGGTGACCCTCAATTGAAAATGGATAAAGAAAATGTGGTACATCTACACAATGGAGTATTACTCAGAGGGAAACAACAACAACATTATGGAATTTGCAGGCTAATGGATGGAACTAGAAAAGAATCACTCTGAATGAGGTAACCCAGACCCAGAAAGACAAACAGGAGCCTTCACCCAGTAACTAATGGAAGCAGATGCAGAGATCCACAGTCAAGCACTGGGCCAAGCTCTGGGAGACCAGTTGAAGAGAGTGAGGAGAAATTACATGATCAAGGGGTGTCAAGATCATGACAGGGAAATCTACAGAGACAACTGACCTGAGCTTATGAGAGCTCACAGACTCCAGACCAAATGCTAGGGAGCCAGCATGGGACGGATGTAGGCCCTCTACATCTGAATGACAGTTGAGTAGCTTTGTCTTTTGTCGGGTCCCCAGCAGTTGGACCTAAGACCTGTCCCTGACACATGAGCTGGCTCTTTGGAACCTATTCCCTATGGTGAAATGCCTTGCCCAGTCTTGATGCAAGAGGAAGGGTCTTAGTTCTGCCTCATCTAAATAAGCCATTCTTTGTTGACTTCCATGGGAGATCTTAACCCTTCTGAATGGAGATGAGGAAGAGTGGATGGGGGGGTAGTTGAATGGAGGTGGGAGTGGGAATGGGAAGAGAGGAGGGAGATGAAAATGTGGCTGGTATGTAAAATTAATTAATTAAAAATATAAACTATGTTTAAGGAATAATAGAAGTAGTCAGAGAGATATCCCCTCCAGAAATAATCTAGATCTAGATCTTTGTTAGAAAACTCAGTTACATGAGGAATTTATAACTGTTTATGAGTGTAGAAAATGCATGTGTTTTATTAAGCATGACAACATAAAAGATACCTAAGGAAAACCATCTATTACTTCATTCTCTTACAATCTTCATCCCTGCTCTTTCTTCTTCATAGATCCCTGAACCTTGAGGGATGGGTTTGATAAAGACAGTTAGGGTTGAGTACTCAAAAGCCTTTTACTCTCTATGTATGTTTTCTAATTGTGGATCTGCTTGTTAATTACCATGTACTTCAAGAAGAAGCTTCTCTTATGAGGGCTGAGTGATGGTTTTATCTACGTTTCTCTAGTAGACTAGTAGTAATAAGTTTTCCCCTAGGCCTGTGACTTATATAATCTCAGGTTTTGGGACACTTTAGCAGTCAGGTATGGGTTCCATCTCATGGAATGAGCCTTAAATTCAATCAAAAAGTGGTTGGTTACTTCCATAATATTTGTACCACTATTGCACAAATATATCTTGCAGGCAGGTCTCTGTTGTAGGTTATAGTGTTTGTAGGTGGGTGGTATTGATGGTTGCTTTTTTCCTCTCATAGTGTGCAAAGTGCCATTCAATATCATAAACTCTACTCAGTGGGGTAAAGTTTCAGGAAACCACTGGTCAAAATTAAATATTGTTATCAATAAAAATATCCAAATGAAATATTTAAAAAGCTACAGACAAATTACTAAATGAGATTGATTCTGAAAATGCAAAATGCATGATAGGGTTAAACCTAATAACATAATCTATAATACCAGCCTACTCTGTGAAAAAACCTGAATAGCTAATACCTCTCTAGTGTCTGTTACATACCAGATTTCATTCTCAGCAATTCATGTGTACTCACTTGCTTTCTTTTCATGTAGTTAACATGGAAAGACTGTTGTTTTCTGCACGTCATAAGGCAAGACTCTGCTGCTCAGAGGGTTTTCAAACATGTCCAGGATTATACCTATTAAGCAGTAAGGTACTTCCTGAAAGTTGGGAAATACCTGCAATCAGGCACTATCTCCAAAATCATCAGATATAATGTTATTTTCCCATCACCACAATGGATGCTGACTACCATTTGAAAGTATTCAACAGTCAGCCTGAGTTTTCCACCTACCCCATAAAATATAAACAGACAAAATTTTCCTTAAGAAGATGAAGTATAGCTATCTATGTTCAAAGCATACCTCATGCTTAAGGACAAAACCATTAGAAATCAGCTGGTTAAATTCAAAGTCCAAAAACATGTGATGATCTCAATAGAATAAGAATCATTTGACACAATTCAATATTCCCAATAGAAAAAAACTCTCAGCAAACTATGTATAGAATGAAAGAACATTGGCATAGTGAACGCTGTTTAAAAACCATCACTAATACTGTGTTGAACTGTAAGAAGTTGATTTTTTTTCTCTAAACTTTAGAACATGGTAAGAGTTGTAATTTGGATGTGAAATGTCCTCCATGGACTCATGTGTTTGGACATTTGGTTTCCAACTGGTGATACTGTTTGGGAATCCTTAGGAAGTAGAGCATCACTGAAGGAGACTGCCAATGGGGCAGGACTAGAGGTTTTATAGCCAGGCTACTCTCCACATTTCCTGTCTGATTCCTGGATGCAATATGACCAGTTCCTGCCTGCTTCTACCTCCATGCTTCCTTGCCATGGTGAGTTTTATGTCCCTGAACTGTGAACCAAAATAAACCCTTTCTCCCTTAATTCCACTTGTCAGTATTTGACTGTGGTACTAGAAAAGTCACTTATAATGTAAGGATTACTTATTTCCCCACTTATAATCAAAATAATACTAGAAGTCCAAGGCTGAGGAATTAGACTAAAGGTAGAAATAGAAGTAATTTAAGTTTTAAAAAGGTTGAATTCACCCCCATTTACAGAAGAAAGGATCTTATATGACAGAAACCCTACAGACTGTACTGAAATTTGTTAGACCCAATAAACAAGTTCAGTAAGTTTGCAAGTTACAAAGTCAACACACAGAAATCAACGGTGTCCCCGAGGAAAGCGAACTAACTGAAAAGGAATCCAAGAAAGCAGCAATATTTGAAACAATTAATAAAAATAATATAATACCCAGGAATAAGGTTCACCATAAAGTGAAAGACCTCTAAAATGAAAACTATATCACTGATGAGAGAAATTGAAGGGAGCAGAAGAAATTAACTAAGATTATTATTGGATGTATTAATTGATTGATGAATTGATTAATCAATGTTATTAAAATGTAAGTACTACTCAAAAGAATCTATGGACTCAGTATATTCACAATGGCATTCTTCACATGAATACGAAAAGATGCAAAAAAAGCATATGGAACCACCACTCAAAAGTCCAAAGCAATCATAATAAGGAAAACTAAAACAAAACAAAAACATAAAAACTGGAATCACCAAGCTATTTGACTTTAAAATATATAGCAAAGCAATTACAACCCAAACAGTTTGGTATTTGCATAAATTCAGGCATGGGAACCAGTGGAACAGAATAGAGGCTCCAGAAATAAATTTACAGATTTGTATAGAATTGGCTTGGATGGCTGCCTCTTCAGAAGGCAATGCCAAGAAAGCTCAGTATATCTTTACAAAATGACAAGACTCAAGCCCAATTCTTATAAACTCACTCCCAAAGTATTTAAAGTCTTGAAACTACGGAACCACTAAATAAAGAGGGAATATTGTATGATAATGGTCTGTGAAAGGCTTCGTCTTGCTAAAACTTCAAAACTACAGGCAACACAATTTAAAGTGGATAAAGGGACCACACAAAGGCAAAAAGGTTTCTGTCCAATCAAGGTGTTGATCAAGGTCAGTCATCAAATTTGTACTTTATCCATACCACACATGCTACCACACATAATTTCAAATAGACAGATCACCCAAATTTGAAATATAAAAACATAAAGCATCATTAAATGATACATTTTGACATACATCCATATATAAAAATTTTTAAATATTCAGTATAGTTTTAGATATACTCACTTGATATTGTATGTATGGCTATTAAGTGGTATTTTTACTGAGCCAGAAATCTGTATGTGTTACCTACCAGAAGGAAATAAGTTTTTTTCTTAAATATCAAATGATAATGTTAAAATTGTGTTCAGTAGGGAATGGGGAAATTTTGGGAGTATACCATAATTGGGGAGGGTTACCTTGATTATTCAAGGGATTAGGTCTTCTTTAAGAAAAATAAATAAAAAATTAATAATAATAATCATGCTAATAATAGAAGTGGATGATAGCAACTGGGAATGAGAAGCAATGGCTGCAGCTGATGCATGAAGAGACTTGGCCTGCCTGCACGCAGAAAGGAGAACTGAGGTGGAAAAGAAGCTGTGGACTTCAGAGAAACGAGAAAGGAAAGGGAAAGGATCTATTTCCTTAGAGGAAGGGAAGCCAAAACTGCACCTGATATTTTGAGTTCTGGGACCTGAGACTAATATAAAGCTGAAAATGAGGATAAGAATTGCTATAGGGAAGGAGGGGCCTACGAGATGACGTTTAAGTGATGTACACGCTGGGAAACTAGAAAGACAGAGACATTCAGGAGAGAGGTCCCCTAGGGATGTGGGGTGTGTTGTGATTATTAGAGAGCAGCTTGAGGGTTGCCTTGGCCACGGGTAAAGTGCCAGCATAAGAGGCTAGGCTATTGCTGGAACCTGGAGATTGATTATACCGAGATTTGGTGACATGAACTTTAAAGAACAGTCATGCTTACAACGCCACAAAACTATTAGCAGTGAGGCACATATCCATGGTTCCCCAGCATTCTTTCAACATTTGCATATCTATGAGCATTCAACTTTCAAGCTCTCTTATGCTCAGTAACTTCTTAAGAGGAATGAAAACCCTGGTGCTGTCTGGGCCCACAGGGCAGCTACCGGCTTCTCTGCTCACCTTCTGAGCGAGCACCGCATGGAGATTTTGTCTAATGTCTTTGAGGCCCACAGCATTTCAGTTTGCATATTCGGCCTGCAGCCTTGGGGTGCTCTGGCAGACTGTAGCACCCACTTTCCTTCAGCATTTAGCAGAGGTACTTTGACTCCACTTCATTCCAAGAAATGAGCGACTGGCTTTGCAGTGAGAGGGGCTATCTCAGGAGCAGTCTCCCTACAGTTCACCCTTTCCCACACTGGCAGGAGCTGCTCTCCAGTGAAACAGCACATGGTGTCTGAAAAGGGGGAGCTAGTGGTTGTGATAGGCATGAAATTGCTGGCTAAACACTGCTAACTTTGTTTATGGCCTTAAAACAAAACACCTAATTGTTCTTAAATGCCAAAGGCACACCAAGGGGAAGAACACCTTGTGCCCCTTGCCACCTCCCCAAACCTACCTCCATCTTTCCTCCACCATCTCCATGGCAACCTCTAAAACAAGCCATTACAGTCCTGACACGGCAACAGGCTGACACTTTGGGCTGGGATTTAATTTTGAGTTATGACCACGTTAGGAAAACATATGATGTGGCTGTTTGCTTACAGAGAGAGGGGGGATCATAAAACCCTCTGTTTTTATGAGCTGTCGCTTGATTCGTTCCTGGAGCCCCAAGTAGTAAGCTTCTAAATCAATGCATGCAGCTGTTTCAGCTTCTTGGAGCCCAGCAGGTGGATTGCTCAGCTCGGCTGCCTTCTCCCTACACTCACATAACATATAATAATGTCTTGCACACACCAGCCATCCATTAGACTAACTGCTGGTCCCCGAGGTCACCGTTTCTCTTGCCCACAACATAGGATCCTCCTCCTTTCTTTGCTTCATCTTCATTTTTTTTTTTGACATTGTACATGACTTTTTCATCACAGTTTCTGGATGCCTAATTGAATAATCTTAGGCTCATCCAAATAGAGGAGAAAGGGAAAAGAAAGAAAAAAACCCATCCCAGTATTATTTTATTTAAAAACTATATATAACAATAGAAGTATTGTGACTGGTGACATCAGTTTCCCTAAGCACTAAAAACCCACATCTGGTGTGACTTAGGTTAATGGAAGGGGAAGGGCTGCAGAGGCCCAGAGACCATGCATTCCCATTTCAAGAGGTAACAGAGAAGGCTGAAATGGTTAATAATCTACTGTAGGTGCAGAGATGGCTTGATGGATACTGGATGGGAGCTAGCCTCAGGCATTAAAGTTTTGCTGGCCCATGACAGCCAACAGAGCATTTATTTTTCCTTAATGCTGACCACTGACTCCCGAGAGCTGCAAGGCTGAGACTAGACTACTCCAAAGGACCAAAATGATGACTTCCCAGAAGAATGCGAAGGTAAGAACCTGACTCCTGAGACATGGAGGTGGGCTCATGAAGACAGATTTGACAATAGACCCCAGTCAGTGTGCTGCAGCACAGGGAACACTTTAGGATCCCAGTGTGGTGATGAGCACTGAATCTAGACCACAGGATGAACCCGATCATTTAGACCTCCGGCTTTTAGTAGACTGACTGGTCGTAATCAGTAAATACTTGTGCAAGTTCCCCCACAACAGGTAAGAAAAAAGAACACCAGGGCCACTCTCATTTAAAAAAGGAAGAAAGAGTATGTTTTTTCTTTACTTTGTATCGGAGATGCTTGTTCAATTCAAGAAACCATTTTATATTGTTCCATCTTCACAAACGTTCTGAAGAACACCTTGAATAAAGCACGCAGCTGTGTCTTTTCTGTGTGAGTTGATTGTGCGTCTGAGAAAAGTCTGGGGAATTTAGTTTTCCTCCACCCATAGCTTCTTTGTCTGTTTAATTACAAGACTACCCTTTCAGAAGAAATTATTTGCACCCAGCCGCACTAACTCACTGTTGAAGCTCACAGATTCTGGCTGGCGGTTTCTATAGGTGGACTGTCCCCTTAGTTGGCATAACGTTTGCTTTCTATTTATTTGCTAGTTTTCTTGTTGTGCATGCATTTCACTTCAAGACATCTGTTCTTTCTTGAAATTAGGCAACAAATAATTTATGAACAGATCACTAAATGTTGAGGCAGTTGAGGGTTTGTGAAAAAACACAGTTCATAAAATACCTATGAAGATCCTGCACCTAGAAATACAAAGAACCGATGGATCCTAAAGAGAATTCTTTCTTTCTCTCTGTTTCAGGGCCCATAAATGTGAAGGACCCTATACAATTGGTGGTTTGTTTTTTTTTTTTCCGTGCGCTACTGCCTTATCATAATGTCTTAGTTGGGCAGAGAGGTGGTATCGTCACTCTAGTCTCTCCCACCTATCAGCTTCCACACCAGAGAGAGAGAAGTGTGGAGGAACCAATGTTTTGGGAGTTTGATACATATATAGTAGTTGGGAACCCATTAAAAATAAAGGGGGTGGGGCCATATGAATTATTACTCTAAAGATCTCAATTGTTAACTTAGCCCGTATGTGAGACCTCTTGGTACCTAGCAATCATCCCAGCACAATATAAATCTATTTGTCATTAAAGAAGTCTCATTCCAAGGAGGAAAATCTCTCTTATTCATTCCAAAGCTGGTGGCAGGTACCAGAAACCGAAACCTTCAATGACAGGATAGTCCGTGGGTATTTTTACTTTTATTATTTTCTTAAACCAGTTTCCAACAGCTGGTTGCCAGTTGCCCCTGACGTGGACTTGAAAGCAAACCTCCAGCAATGTGGCAGCCCGGATCAGGGAAGAAAGGCAGCCCTCATAAATCACGACTGCACTGTTCCACAGCTTTAGCACAATGAAGTGCACGTGTACGGGATCAGAGGACGAGCGAGGGCGGCGGGGCTGTGCTCTTTCCCCGTGGACAGAAGCCAGGCCCTGTTTAGATAAAGCTTTTGTCGTCTTCTCAGGCTCCATGCACAGGTCAAACTATGCGTTCAAGACCACACACTCTTGGCACGGCTTCCTGCATCTCTATCCCACTTCTTTTTCAGATAGAACTTAGTTCTGGTCGTTTACGTTTCAGGAAGGATGACCTTCCTAATCAATGAAACAGAAGCATGAAAGCGTTGTTCCTGGTCTACTGTATCTCGCTTCGCCAGAGTCAGGCAGGCACATGGCACCAGACTCTAGAACAAATAGCGAGTCAGGTGGCACCCAACACAGGGACAAAGGGACAATCTCTATAGAAGAACTGGGGAAGACAAGACTGAAGAGGCAAGCGTGTAAGGGAAAAAAATTAAAAAAGCAAGCATTGTCCAAATTCGTGAATATTCACTCGGGGCAAAGGAATACATGGGTACCGACTCGTAAAACATTCATAAGGTATCATAAACTATCTAAAATGAAATCAGCCTAAAAGTCCAGAATAAATACCACAAAGATATAGATCTCAGAAATGTAACCCCAAGTTTTTAAGAAAAGTGGCTCCATTATAGTTAGGTGAAGAGTCAATACTGGTTACACAGCTACATGCTAGAACAGTGGTTCTCAACCTGTGGGTCTCGACTCCAAAGACTATCATATATTTACATTACAATTCATAAAGTAGCAAAATTACAGTTATGATGTAGCAATGAAATAATTTTATGGTTGGGGGGGTCACAGCATTAGAAAAATCTGACAACCACTCTGCCAGAAAAGATAATTAGACCTGCTTGATAAAAGTCCTTCACAAAAACCAGAAAAATGACAGTTACTAAGTAGTTTCGCCACTATGATAAAATGTGGACTAAAACCACCTTGGTGGAAGACAGAGTTTATTTGGCTCACATATCTCAATTATATGCTCTGTTGAGAGAAATCAGGGCAGGAGTTCAAGCAGGAGGAAAGGCTGAAGTCATGGAGGAACACTACTCAATGGCTTGCTTCCCATGACTTGCTCAGCTCTCTTTCTCCTAAACCAGGGCCATTTGCCCAGAGATGGGTCCACCCACACCAATCATTAAGCAAGAAAGCACCCCACAGACATGCCTACAGGCCAATTGGACAGAAGCATCCAGGTATGTTTAGGTTTGCCTGATGTTCACAAAATTAACTGATAGACGTAATATAATCTTATTCACAAATGCAAATACAAAAATATTTTATTCAAATATTTGATTATTTCATTTAAAATATATATTTAAAATAGTCACAAACCCAATTATATATACCATTTGATAATATGGCATGAGTTTATTCTAGAAATGCAAAGATGCCTTAACACTGGAAAGCAAGCAAACAAATGACAGTAGTGCCTGCACTAGGGACTATCCTCCCCAGCCAGGGGCCTTTGAACTGAATTTACAGTATCAGAGGAGACACTCATGCTCTTGGGAAGCAAATGTTAAATCCAGCTAGAAAGTAGATGGTTATCCCCTTAATGAACTTGCTACTGATGCATTGTGTGCTAGTCTTGCTTGAGCAGTGAGCATTTCTGAACACACGGCCAACAACTGAGTAAGACTGTAGATAACAATTCTCCCCTAGCCGTCTACCTACTGCCTTCTGACACTATGAGAGAGAGCCAACAGTGAAGAAACTTCTAGCCCAGTTCCAGTGATTTTTCTATGTTCTCTGACTAAAGCATGTGTTGTTTTAAGCAATAAGGCTTTACCAACTAGTTCTTTGAGCAAACTAAGAGCAGTAGCAATTGCATGTGTTGTTTTGGAAGTCCCTATAGGTTATCAACTCATAAAAAGTTAGTCCACCCCAGTGTTAAGATTTTTATTTAATAACATATGGATCTTGAGAACAGTTTTATCCACCCAAACAGGGACATGATTCAAACTCCTTGTCTTTGTTTTTTTTTTAATTAGCTTGCCTACCAAGTATCAGGTTTCATAACAGATTTTTATACATTATTAATTTTTGTTCAGTCTCCTCAATTCTCTCCTCTCCTCCATCTTCATTACATTCCCTCCAGGCTTAGACCTTGCACCACAGTATTCCCCTGACACTTTTGCATACAGGTGATATCTACTACTGCCCCCCAATATGCATTTTAAAATCTTCAATGAAACTCACTGGATCTCACACACACACATACACAAAAGGCATAAAAATAGAAAGGGAACTAGATTGGTAGAGTAAAGGGAGTGGAAGGGAGACAAGAAAGGTAATAGGGTAGGTATGACCAAAATACATATGTATCTTATATGAATATATTATGTCACAGTGAATCCACTTTATATATGAATATATGCTGACAGAAAATCATTTCAAAAGCAAAAAAAACCAGCAAGAATTGAAGAGACAGCAGAACAATTAGAACACTCTTACACTTTGGTGGAAATACCAACTGTTACAAGCACTTTAGAAAGTGTGAGTGTATACTAGATTTGGACATGTGCATAGTTACTCGCCCTGCTGTTGTACTACTTTTTTTTTTTTGCATGGAACCCAATATATATCTGCCAAAGGTCTATGCTGCAGTGCTCAAACTCCCTGCATGCTCATACACAGCAGAGTGAGTAACGTGTGACTCTCACAGCAAAAGGATGACTGATCTGATGATCCCCTTAGCACTACAGATGACCCTACAAACCCAAAGACATGTTGGGAAAAAGAGGCAGTGCAGAAATAAGTACATACCATGCTACTTCATTAATATCAATCAAGAAAAAAATGAATCTATTCTGTGAGAAGTCAACACTGGTGTGTGGGGAAATGGGGGTTTTCAGAAGGGCTCACAAAATAACTTCCTGGATGCTGTCAAGACTGTTTTTTTGAGTTTAATATGGGTTCCATATGTTTCCTTATTATGAAAACTCATCACACTTCATGACGTGTATTTTTCTATAGATTTATACTTAAGTGAAGAGTTTAAAATTAAAAATTATATTGAAAAACCTCAGAAGCTTTAGCACCACATATATAGATGTGGCAACCTTTATAGATCAGGCAAATTTTATGACTACAAGTCATCCTCACAAGGAAAATAATAAAGAAAAAAAAAGAAAGAAAAATAGTCAAAACCCAGAGTTGTTATATGTTTACTTTTGATAAGAAATTATGGAAAACAAATAAATTAAAATGGCACACCGAAAATATTTTCTTTTTATTTATTATTTATTTATTTATTGTTGATTTGTTGCTGAAACTTGATGCTTCATCAATTCTAGTCACATGGCCTCAGCTCTTTGCTGTTTTGTTTCTGGGACAGGGTCTTGCTAGGTTAGTCAGGTTGAACGGAAACTCGTTCAGCATCTGAGGCATTGGTTTCCCTGGATCTGGAGTTAACTGCAGTTGTAGGCTGCCTGATGTAAATGAGGGGAATCAAACACTAATTCTCTGGAAAAGCAGCACATGTTCTTAAAATGCTGAGTCACACCTTCAGCCTCATGTAACTTTTCTCCTAATATTTAATGGAAAATATGCTAGTCCCATCCAAACCTATTCAAATAACTGAAGAGGTAGGAACATTTTCAAATTCATTGTATGAATACAAGATTACTCAAAGCCAAGTTCATCACAAGTAAAAAAACAAAGATTAAGTACTCAAGACAGAAATACAAACATATTTTATAAAATGTTAAGTTGAACACAACAATACATAGTAATTATATAACAGGACTAAGTGCTATGTAAAATATTGGTGTATATTTGAAAATCAATGTAGCTTACCATGTTAATAAAGAATAGGAGACACATCATTTCAATAGACAGGGGAAGCAATTGATAAAAATCGGTCTTTATTCATGATAGAAGTTCTCAATACAAAAAGCTAACAGCCTTCACCAGGAGAAAAAAAAAATGAAGAAACCTCCCTTTCAGCATCATACTTAACAGAAAATACATGAATGCTTTTCATTTAAAACCAGGAATGTGACAGACCTTCACTCTCACCCTTTCTGTTGAGCACTGGAGTCTCTATTAGGATAATAAAGGGAAATAAAATGCATCCATATTAAGAAATAAGAAAAAGATATTTTTCCTAGGTTGCATGATGGTCAACGTGATCAAGCCTAAGGAAAAAAGAAACTGGGGAAATAGAAAGGTGAATTTTAAAAGTTCAGGTCATACAAGGACAAAAGGAAAACAAATTATATTCCTAAATACTACACAAAGTAGCCACAAAATCAAATAAAGAAGCAATTTACTGATGGTGACATCAAAAGAAACGTATTTATGAACAATTTCACAAAAGAAGTACAAGATCTATAAAAATACTAATATTTGTTGAGAAAAATGAAAACTTAAGTAAGTAAATAATTTCACCTTGATGCTTTAAAAAGCACCATAATGTTAAGATGATAACATTCTTAAACTGTCCTGATAGTTCATAGAAATTCTTACATGAATACAAGTGATTTTGATGTAGTAAAAAGGATAAGCTATTCCTAAATTTTATAAGGGAATGATAAAGACTAAAAAAATATCTTTTAAAAAGATGACAGTGTGACTCATATTACTTGTTGTCAATACTTAGAAATCTCCATTAATCAAGACCACAAGTACATATAAAAAGATGGCTGCATGAATCAGTAGAACAGACAAAAGAATCTGAAAGCTGATCCAGACATTTATGATCAATTGTTTTGTTTCTCTCTCTCCCCCCCCTCCCACACACACACACACACACACACACACACGTGTAGTACTAGTGTGTGATATGTGCATGGGTGTGTATGAATGTGTATGAAAATAGGTAAGCCAATGCATACTTGCAGAGGTCCGAGGAAAATGCTGGCATCCTGTTCCTTCATGCTCCCCATTATTTCTTTGAGATATAGTCTCTCATTAAACCTGAAGTTAACTGTTTCAGCTAAGATATCTGGTTAGCAACTTCACAGGATCTTCCTATCTCTAACATCCTTCAAAACAGAGGTACTAGGGACTTAAGTACTTGGGTCATTGTTATAGGATAGCAAGCTCATGGAGCCATCTCCCCAGCCCTCAATACCTTTTTCTGTATAAAAGTGCCGAGAAAATTATATGAGAAATAAAAAACTTTTCCTCTAATAATGTAAAATAACCATACATGTTATTGGAGAAAAGAAGCATACCTTACCACACAATAACTCACTTTATTAATTAGATCATGGGCCTAATTATAAAGCTCAAAACTATGAAACATCTAGAATGCAGAGTAAAGTTTGTGACCTTAGGTTAAAAAAAGATTTCTTAAAATTAGAAAACAGCTGTAAAGATGTCTGGAAAAGTCATAAGGAATCATCCTATAGTTTATCAAACCAAAATAACATATAACACACATAACATCCTAGACATGTCACTTAGCATTTTAAGAAGTGGTTCTGGTCAGAAAACGATTACAGATATGCAATATAGAGATATTTAGATGAAAAAGACCTCTGAATGGGTCACAGTGTTGAATAAATGTACATAGGCTTAAAGAGAGAAGAAAAAGAGTATAGACAGTTATAAAAGAGTACAGTCATGGATTAAAGGAGTAAAGA
>JAQHUG010000191.1:766494-782373 GCA_028555095.1 Dicrostonyx torquatus | reverse complement strand
TCATGGAAAAGTTTGCTGGACACCATGGAACTGTAGGCTGAAAATAGATGCCCCAATGTTACCAAAGAACTTTGGGTGACTGTCCAGTCAGCGAGATGTCTCTATCAATTTTAGAGCTATAGAAGTTGCTTACAATTCATTTCCTGTTTACTTAGGTAATATTATATTTTTCTGTAGTCTTTGGTGTAGTTGAAGAAAAATGGTTATAATTATAAGAGGTAAATTAGATATAAAACTTTAGACTCACAAAAATAGGATAGATGGTAGAGTATTTTCTTTAATTTGTCAAATGTAAATGGACTAAATATTATAACTGTAATTCTTGCTTGATACCTCTTTTGCATATGTAATTTTACTATGTTAAAGTTAAAATCCTTTTTTTTATTTGGACAGAAAAGGGGAAATGTTATGGGAAGTCCTTCTGTCTATGTGTTGTTTTTAATTGGTTAATGAATAAAGCTACTTTGACATACAGCAGAGCAGAATATAACCAGGCTGGAAGATAACACACACACACACACACACACACACACACATACACATACATACACACACACACACACACACACACACACACACACATATATATATATATATATATATATATATATAGAGAGAGAGAGAGAGAGAGAGAGAGTAGGCAGAGTCAAGGAGATGCCATGTAGCTGCCAGAGGAGAAAGACACCAGCTGATAGCCATAAACTTTCTAGTAGACCAAAACAGCCTCATGGTGATTCACAGATTAATAGAAATGGGTTAATTTAAGATGTAGCAGTTAGCTAGGAATATGCTTAAACTTTTGACCAATCAGTGTTGTAATTAATATAGTTTCTGTGTGATTATTTGCATCTGAGCAGCTGGGAACAAATGAGCAGTCTCTGCCTACAGCCTTGTAGCCATTCCTGAAGTACAATGAGCCTATTCCCACCATGCCACCTTCAGATGCACTGTGCATTATTTCTGGAATTCTGTTTCTTAAATAAGTGATTTCTTTTCCCCACTTCCTGAGGTCTCTGTGTATCTGTCTCCCTTTCCATGAAAATAACCCCTGAACACGCTACACAAAATGTCTCTAAATGCAAATCTTTCAGATATCATGTGTCTTGTTTTTCATCTAAACACATACAAAGTATGTCTGTCCATTTAGTATCACTGAGACAAAGTTCCTAACATAAACAACACACAGTTTAAATAATTTATTTTGCTTAGTTTTTGAGGTTTCAGTCTGGAATGTTAGAAAGTGGGGGTAAGCACTCTCTTCATGGCAGACAATAATCAGAGGACAGTAGTTACAAGAACCCTAAGAATGCCCCTTCCAAGTGGCCAATTATGTCCCATATTCCACATTTCTACCACCTCTCAGTAGTGTTTTCATATTTTATTCTATGAATGGATCAATCTATCCATTACATTAGAGTCCCTCAAACACATTCAGAGGTGTGCTTTACTCGCCTCCTGTGCATCCTCAATGGAACCAAGTTGATAATCAAGGCATCATGGTGGAGGGAAGATGGGAGATAGGAGAGGAATATGGTGAGAGATAGCTAACACTAGGGGCTATTTGAGAGTCATATGGAAACCTAATACAGATATTTAAAATATATGAAAGAAATCTAAATGTAACCATCAAATAATGGAGAAGACAATGCTCTGACTAGACCTCTCTCACCATCAAGTAAAATCTCCAGTGTCGGATATGGGTTACATCTAATTGCATTGTTGGCTACAGGGACCCCATAGAAACCCCCTCCCGGAACAACTCAGGCTAGTGCTGAGGATATTGGTTGCTCTCTACAAAGCTGATGGTAATGACAGTGCTGAAGACCACACCTACATATATCACTGAACATGGAGAAGTCAAGTTGGTGCCTACCTAGAGCCTTCACCCCTATTGACTAGTGTTCATAGTAATGAAAGGTACTCTTCAGGCTATCAGGGAGAAAGATAAACACCAACTAAGCTATAATACCTTCAGTCTGCAAGGTGACCTGCCAGCATGATATGCTGGTGCAATCGTGACACAAAAGCTGTGGGAGTAACCAGCCACTCCCTGATTAGAATTAAGGCTAACTCCATGAGACAGAACCTATGCCTGACACTACTTAGGTGGTCAAACACCTGAGACTAAATAGGCCAGGAACACACTGTTCTGCTAATGGAATAAAATATTAAAATGATTCCTAATAACATTCTGTTTAGCCACCGTCAGAGAAGCTTCCCCCTGCAAGAGATGAGAACAAATGCGAAGACCCATAACTGCACAATGTGCCTAGACTGACCTTGAACACTCAGTTATAAACGGGATGTCTTCACGAAAACCCTCCCCACTGGAGTTCAGGAAACACTTAGGAAAAGGAGACAGAAACGTAGTGCGATTTTGTGTTTTAACAAATAAAGCTTGCGCGAAGATCAGAGTGTAGACCTAAGACACGATAGGCCAGACAGTGGTGACACACACCTTTAATCCCAGGACTCAGGAGACAAAGGCAGATGGATTTCTGTTAGTTCAAGGCCATCCTTGAGATTGATTCAGTGTAAAAGAGAAACAGAGCTTACACATAGGTGATCCTAGCACTTGGAATCACATGCCTTTAATTCCAGCACTAAGGAGGTGAAATGATATGGCTGGGCAAGTGCAGTCTGAGTCAGCACTCTGAGGGCGCAGTCTGAGACAAGATCACCTCTTTGGTCTGAGCATTAGTAAAGGTAAGAACTCTAGTGGCTGTCTATTCGGCCTCTCTGATCCTTCATCTTTCACCCCTTGATAGATGATGCCAACTTTTTATTATTAAGAACAATTAGAATTTGGACTACATGGAAAGCACCAAAGACACAGTGCCTTCCAGACACAACAGGACTGATGCTCATGTGACCTCACAGAGCTGTGGCAGCATGCACAGGCCTGTACATGTCTAAGCCAGATGAGCTCCCAGTATGGAGAAGGGAAGTGAACGCAAGCTGTCATTCTTAACCCAGAAGCTTTTTCCAAGTGATAACCTCTTCAAGAGGAAAAATTAGTATTCTCCAATGGAGTCTCACTAGGTATAGAAACTACATTTAAAAAAGGCTCCATGCCCAGCAGAAGATGGACAACACAGAACAAATTGAGTGGCATTTTCATATATGATTTGCCTCTTAATGTTTTGATTGGCAATTTTTTTTACCTTATTGCCTTTTGCTTATCTTATTATGGTTTCCAATTTTGTGTTTCCATTTTGTTTGTGTGTGCGTGTGTGTGTGTGTGTGGGACTACATGTGTTGCGTTCCTCATGCTTTTCTTTTGTTTCTTTCTCTGTTTGCTTTGCTTTATTCTGGATGGTTGTTTGTTGGCCTGTTTGTTTTCTAAAGAGAGCGAGAAAGAAGGCATGTATTTGGATGAATGGAGAGGCAGAGAGGATCTGTGAGGAGATCAGGGAGTGGAAAGCACAATCAGAATATTTTATGTGGAAAAATATTTTGAATGAAAAAATAAAATAAAGTATAAAAAGATTATCCATTATGTCTTGTCAGCCATCACTTTATTAACCATAAACAGGCCTGCAATTTCTTCTCCTACCAAATGGAAATTCACCTTTCTATTGTTTTGCCATCTTTTAAAAAATTAATCATTATTTTTGTTACTCATTTTTTTCTACTACTGCAAAGATGGTGACTCAACTTTTGGTACTGTGAATTGAGCTCAGGGCCAGGAACCAAACCTATGGTCTTGCACATGTTAGGCAAGTACCCCACCAGCCTAGTTGTGTCCTTAGCCCCTGCAGGGCAGTGACTGACGCAGCCTCAGTGTACCACTCCCTCTGTGCCTCCTTCTCATTCCTGTGCATCAGCTTGATCCGCACCTGCTCTCGGCAATGACTGTGAGAACTTCCTGAGAAGAGGAAGGTCTTAATTATGTCTTATAGAGTTTAGAATATTGCTTTGGGGAAGTTAGATCTATGCTCATATCAAGAAAATGATATCTATCCACATGAAATGGTGTGTTGATGGAATGACAAAGATTAGGGAATGGGAAATCAAATGAGAAGATAATTACTGGCCGTTGGAAAGTGAAGCTTCACAAAGAAAATGGGTTTAAACAGAAAATGTGGCTGATGGAAGGGAGTAGAACGGTAATATGAGCAGTAGTAAATACGAAACGCTAAAGTAAGCTGGGAGCCATAGTGTTTGAGAGATGGCTTTGTGTATGGCCGACTGGAAAATTATGCTACAGTACTGAGTATCAGATAAGCAAGTATTTCCTGTGCTTTAAATGGGTAGAGCTGAAGGATGCTGAGACTGGTTCCCTGTGTGTATGTGTACTGTTGGTTCAGTGGTGTATATAGAATTTTAGTGAAACACAACATGGAATATATATACTTGCTTATTAATTTGTCCTATTATGCCGTTCTTTCTAAAAATGAAAAGAAAGTCTTTAGTTCTATGCTGCTGAAAATATTGGTCAACCTGTTTAGTATCATTTCAGAGTCCTCATTATTTTATAAGTAAATGTTCATTTACATGAGCTGTGGATTTGTTGACCATTTCCCACACAGGGTACAGGCACTGATGGAGCTGTCATGCAGTAGATTCAGAGTTCAGGTGAAACGTCATTGGTCACTTCTTCTCACAGGCTTTGTTTGTTCTGAATTCTGGAATATGAACTAGAATTCGTGTATTTGTTTATTTTTCAGATAGTTAAATCTTTCTTCCAATACTTTTTATAAATTGGAGCCATTAATGAGAGTAAAATCAACACGACCTGACTATATAAATTCTGTCTAATAGAGCTCTTTCCATCCAGAAGGCAAGGTGAAAAAAGAGGAATTTGGCTTATTCTGTGGTTTGCCAGTTAGGAAATGAAGGTTTTGTTGACATAGGAAAGGGAGGGAAGGCCCAAGCCAAGGCCTCCCTAAGGGAAATATCTTGTTGCTTCCTGGTGTCTGACTTTCTGTAGCCACCAAGTTATCAACACTGGGGCTGTTGTTCATATCTGTTGGTCCATGTGAGCCTGGGGTGTGTATGATGTAGGAAAAGGCTAGAAAAGATCGGCAGTGGAGGGCGAGCTCTGAGTTCTGTAAATGCTGATGCGGTTAAGTGCCTCTTAGAGTCTCACCTACCTCATTAAAATTCCAGGTAAGAAAGCCCTGTGTCCACAGACCAGGCTCCTACTCTGTAACAAGCTGATTTGTGCTGTCTCAACAACCAGGCTGTGGTTGGGCGGGGCGGGGGGCGAAGAAGCTGCAACCGTAGCTTCAGACTATGAGAGAATAAGTACCGAACTGGCCTCAAGTTTAACATTTAAACCAGGTTACCTTTTCAAGGAGAGAAACAAAACTAACACTCATCATGCTCTGCTCACTTCCTCCTTTTCCTTCCCTTCTTCTGTCTCCTCCTGTTTTCTCTCTCTCTTTCTTCTCTCTCTCCCACTATATCAGTTGGTTCTGTACCAATGATTCAGCTAATACAAAATAGCCTTGGCTCTGAGAGCTGACCTCTGTACTATTTTAGAAAATGGTGAAGAGTGGGTAGGGAGTGGGAGACACAGTAGGCACTCCCAGCACTCCCTTTTGCTATGAACTTTGTGGGTAAAAGCAGCAAGAACAAAACAAACTCAAGAGACATTTGACCGTGAGGAGCAAAACTTCAGGTATTATAAAATGCACATTGCTTTTCTGACCTTCAGTCTCACCAACAAAAACAAAACAAAGCTTGAATTGTGTTGACAATGGGAGCCCACAGTTCCACCATCAGGCCACACTTGACAGCCTCTTTAGGGTTGGTTGATCTCTCTCCTTCTTGTTGTCTTGTAGAGATGCACACATAAACATGCCTTCAAAATAAGTACATTTAATGCATGAAATCCAAATTTACACAACCAATATGTTCAACGCTGTGACTGACTACAAAAGTGTTTTTGTTTTCCTTAGCAAATTGATTAATGCATTGGAACCATCAATCAACTTATAAGGATCTGATTTGCACATATTTCAAGGATACATGAGCTGTACACAGTGAGGCAAAACTGCAGATATGTTTTCCAAATGTGAGTAAATCTAATTTTGATTAGCTGAATCAGATACTAAATTTCCTTGGAGAGCTGGTTATTTGAAAGGGCCCCAAGGTGAATTCTTTGGCAAAACATAAACTCTTTCTGAATGGCGAGAAATTTGTAAGAAATTTGATGACAACTTCTTCTGGCCAGAAAGAAATGCTTGTCAGCTATTTCCAAAGTGGAGCAGAGGCAAAGTTCAGAGAAAATCTCAGGGAGGGTAAAAGAAAGAGAAAGCTATAAGAGGCGATGGGCAGGTCTTCAAATGAGTCTGCATGGATTTTTATAGCCGACTAGAAGAATATGTGTGTTTTCCAGGTACAAAATATACATGCGTATATTTTTTTATTGGGAGGATTTGGGCACTGAGCTTTCCTCGTGTGTGTATTTGTTGCACTTTAGAAATTTAAAATGCAGTATTGACTAAATCTTGAGATAAATTTGCATATGAAACAGAGCAAATGATGCTTGAAACCTTGAGATGAAGTGAGGGTGCCCAGAGGGATGGAGATGTGCAGATTGGGATCAAGGGAGGAAAAGGAAACAAAAAATGAGAACAAACAAGGACAGCAAAGGAAGAACCAATGAGAAGGCGGCAGGAAGAGAAGGAAAAAAGTAGGAGTTATTATCCCAGGAAGGAACCGAGGAAGATATTCAAGAAAAGATGGTTAGCTAGGCTAACTGCCATGCCCATGTCACCTTTGATCAACCCTCAGAGGTGCTCCATATGCTTACCCAGGGACCAAGGGTGCGGGCGCAATTTCTTATAATATATTATAAGTAGGCTCCAGCCATACTTATTTTTTTTCTTGGCAGCTGTAGGCTTGCTGCCTGGAAAACAAAGGCTAGGATGAATGGCTCCATTCTCTGTATTGTTGTGTAGATCACCTGGAAAGAAGTTGTTGATCCCAAAGCTGGTGAAGTAAGTTTCAGATGTTTGGCTAGCCCCACATCCCCTGGAAAAGGGGTATTAATGAGGATTCCACCTTAGTTTACCTGGGGGGATAAGAGGTGTTAAAAAAAAAATGCGAGTAGTTCTTCAGGATGGATAAAACCTAAGATGCCCTTCCAAGATGACTATGTGAACTATGTCGCATTATTTCCACGTGCCTCCAGACAAATACACTTAAGGCAAAGTATTAGTTTCTATGTTGGGGCCATGGTCCCTGACATAATGGCACCCAACATGCGGCTGACCACTAAACCTAGGGGAAAGCCAGACAAAGAACCAAAAGTACAAAAGACAGCATGATGCTAACCACTGAACCCCGAGAGACAACGTGGATGAACCTTGAGAGACCAACATAGATGAAGACCATGAGGACTGACTGCTAAATCCCAAAAACCGCTGGACAAAGAAACAAAAAGACAGAAAAAACGTGAGGCTGATCCACAAACCCCAAAAACAAGAAAGAAATGACCAGACGGGAGGAACTCATGCGGTCCCCGACACAAGGGTAGAGCAGTTTCAGTGTGGCAGAGGATACACATAGAAATAGCTGGCATGTGTCTCAGTCTTCATCTTTCCCAGCGTCTACTGATAACCAACTAGTTAGCTGCGCAGTGCAGGCTCTCTTGAAGAGATACATACACATGTGGTTTGTATGTATGCATAAATGTATGTATTGTAAGAGTATGTTTTTGTTTAAGAGAAAAGCAATATGCCCAGAGATACATAACATGGCAGTGCCAAATATGGTCTATCATAAATTTGAATTTTTGACTTAAAGGTACGTATCAATTTGCCTGCATAGAGATTTTGGCAAGCTAAAATTTAAACTTCTCTCAGAAAATAATCTAAATCGAATGCTATTCTGTATGCTAATAACACCATGACTTTTAGATGCTAGTTTTAGACAATATTGGGTCCTAATCTCTCCCATAGTCTCAACATCCTTGGCATTCAGGAGCTCCTAAGCCTATATTAGCTCCATATATTCATTGGCAGGTCAATTATGTATCATTTGCTTAGTCAATAAATATTTACTGAGAGTACTGTTTTAGTGCTCTACCAAATAGCAAGGACAGGTACGTGACTCACATATCCAGTACACTGCTGCATGAAATTAAGTAACTTCACACTCATCAGACAGAAATCCATGCTGCACAATGGACAAAAAAAGTCTTAGGAAGTGACAACAGCAAAAACAGTTGGATCTGATGCAGACTGTAGATGTGGACTACAAATACCTTCATCTTCGGGTAAGAACATAAGGGTGCCTTTGCCTTCCCCTTTCTCACTACTGCAGTCTCTCCTTTCTCAAAAAAATTAAATACAGCTATTTGTCTGTGTCGTGTCATGTTTGCTGGGCATCAGTATGTAGGAGTAGATTCAGATCCTCCTCTGGCAGGAAATGGCACGGACTGCTTCCAAGGTTGGCATACATGATGCTTCTGACAGATGGGCAGCAAAAGTCTGACTATGGCTGTCCAGTCATGCCAAGAGAGTCTCCAGGCGCACCTCTGAGAGTGCAGGTATTCCATTTAACTCTGCAAGAGTATCTCCATTAATGCAAACAGAACTGACCAGCAAAGGCGACACAAAACTGCCTTCTATGGCTTGGGACGTGGGAGAAGTTGATTAGCTGCTACTTCCTGATCTATAAATCATCAATCTCCTACCTTTCAAATGTTTCCTATAAAATATTGACTGTGGGGCTTTGCTATTAAAGAACATCTCATTTTTATAATGCTCTTGTAAATAATAATTAACATAGAACAATGAAAGAAAATCCCCAGTGTAAATCATATGAAGTCAGGGCACATGTTTAACTGCTTTGGCACACATGCTTATGCCGTAGGCCTTAATAATCACTTTGCTAAGGTTTCTCATCTAGGAGTGAAAATTCATTTGCATTGCTTTCCCAGTAAAGTAGTTATAAATTCATGAAGTGTTCTTCCTTCCCAGTTGTCTCCCCTTAAGCACTACTCATGATAATTCTAATAAAATAAAAATGATTAAATGTGCAACACATTTTCAAGTCATAAAATCTCACTCGTCTTTGTATCATTTGATTGCCATGACTATCCATATTTAAAACATCAGAAGAATACGATTCAAATAGGGTCACTTTCCCAAGATCATCTGCAAATAGAAATAGAGGAGACTGCAGGAGCTGTGGGGTTTGCTCCTGTTCTATGACATCATTACTGTGTTTGAGTGCATTCTTATCACTGAAGGTAAGAGGCAAGGGTCAAGGTACCACTGCGTAGTATTAGCACCTCTGAGGAGACTGTTCAAAGTACAGAATCTTGGCTGGGCAGTGCAAGTACATACCTTTAACTCCAACACTCAGGAGGCAGAGGCAAGCCGATACCTGTGCTTTCGAGGCCAGCCTGGACTACAGAGCTAGTTCTAGGACAGCGAGGGCTGTTACACAGAGAAACCCTGTCTCAAAAAAAAAAAGTACAGCACCTCAGATCCCAGTTTATGATAAGAATCAGTGTCTACAGAACTAGAACATAATTCACAAAGACATTAGTCCTTGAGAGAGGATGAAATTGATTACTTCATCAAACTCTTTTTCAGCACGTCCTTGTTAGACATCTCTGTAATATTCAATTTAATTCTGATATTTTCAAACTTAAACACTTGTAAAACTTTGAGGCACAGTGCTGGAACTGTCTACCTTTAACATGTTTATGATTTGCTAATTTCTAGTTTGTGTATATGGAGGACTGCTTTTTGATGTATGTATATGCACCACATGTGTGCGCGGTACTTGTGGAGGTCATAAGAGGGTGTTGGACTCCCTAGAACTGAGTTCAAGATGATTGTGAACCTCCACACAGGTGCTGAAATCTGAACATGGGTAAAATGCAAGGGTAGTAAATGCCGTTAACCACTGAGCCATCACTCTGGGTTCTACTCCCAATGGGTTTTATTGGTGTCTGTTAAGCAGCTAATTTATTTTGAAAAGCACATTTTTTTTTATTTTAGTTTCCAATGTATCTAGCTAAGCAAAATCTCCTGCTACTTTCCTTGATTTATGGGTTCACTTCAACTACTATATAAAAGACCATTAGACAGAGGACATAGTTTGTAAGCCTTTGGAACTCAACCCTGCTTTGTTATAAAGCGAATTGTGTAAAAATAATAACATTAACAAGTGAGTGGATAGGTTTGGGGTGTTAGAGGGTTATGACAGACCCTGGCACCATCCCCTATTCCCATGTTCAGTTTAGCTTATCCCTTCATTGCTTTCTTTAACAAAAATTCATCTGAATGAATTTCTCATTAATTTCTGCATTTTGGTCACAGGTACACAATCTATTAATTACTATGTTGCTGATAATTGCTGCTAATCATTTAAATAATGATTTCATTGTGGGACAAGCTTTGAGCAGATAAATAAGATAAAGCTGATAAATTTCTAAATTTATCCGAACTGATAAATATGAAGGGGGTGTTAAACAAGAAACAAAAGTAGAATTTAGAAGCTGGATTAAAAGCAGGAGTAGAATGGTGAGACTAATTACCTTGAAGGGTCTAACTGAAGAAGCTACCAAGCTTATGGTTCTCTGCCAATAGTTGGGTTTTTCTAAAATGTACCGAATGCATTCCTAGTCTATCTTTCAGACATAGCTGAACAATCATGTTTCATAATCCAGACATCTGTCTTTTCAAAACTTGTGACCAAATGCAATTTTATAATGTCTTCCTCTCTTTGCTTTGCTTTGTACTGATGCAAAATCTTGCACTTATTTTTACCATTCCACAATGTATAGCATACCTTTGCTTTACTCAGATTGCAACTGTCTGACAGCAGAGACGTATGGTTGAAACAGGAGGTCTAGAGGGTCATATGAATTATCAGATGCCACCAGCTGACCCCAATCTAACAACAAGATGGTCTGAGTTTCCAACATCCTTGTCAATGACCTCCTCTGTTGAAACACACAGACATAACCATGCTGTTTCTATGGAGGGCTTTCATTCAGGATAGTCTGCCCTAGCAGGCTGACATTCCCCATCTTAATGAGCCATTAACTGTGGGTCTCCACATTAAGAACTATATGAAAACCCATTTTTCTTCACACCTCTGAAATTATTAAATCAAGACTTCAAGATTTATTGCCAACAATAAACAGTGTTTCTATTATGGTGGCTGTTAGTCTGCATTGATGGAGATGTTATCCATCTCTAAGCAGCTTTGGTTGTTGACATAAGAAAATGTTTCGTGGCTAGTAGAAGTTGCTGTTTGTAATAAACATGGAAATCCATACAAAAAAATCAGAAAAATACGTGACATTCAAGCTGTTTTGTGAGGTCTAAAATTAGATATTTCTCTCTGGTAATGACTTTCTGCTTAAGTCAGAGAGGGAAAGAATCATAAAATGGAAAAATTGCTTGAATTATCAGGTGTTGAGCTTGTGTTTTGTTGGCCTTCAAAAGGATTAAATTGGCTTATAGATCAACATGCAGGAAGACTAGGACAGTGAAAGGTTACAAAAATTTCTAATGCAGCGGCAGATACAACTGATTCTAATATTTAGATATCTGGTGGTAGTTTTTTGGAGAAAAGAAAAGCATTTCATCATCACTTAAGATTTCCCCACACAAACTTTCCAAGCAACTTTAGTGCTTATTGTTCCAAAGGATTCAGTCCTGTTTCTAGTTATCAAAGAATTGTACCGTTTACTTTTCTTTGGTGTCCACTGCCTCAACCCCTGCCTCATCTGGTGAGTTTCTGTCTGGGGCTGATTCTCCAGGCCACCCAAGAGCTTGTTTGGCACTCACATGTTACAGCTATCTACCTCACCTAAGTTCAGAGATTTTCAGAGATTTTCTCCTAAGCACAGCAGTTACGTAAGATGGCTGGGAGAAAGTTACCAGTCGCTGTCCCAGGCTAGGTCCTCACCAGCTTTTCTTCATCAACACCCAGCATTAGAGACCTGCCCCTTTCTCCTGATGGACTTAGGTTGTAGCCCCTTGACATACTCTTTCCCCCAATGATCCACAGTTTTTCCTAATGACTCAAATGACTTTCTTTTCTTCTTCCAGGAAGACTTAAGTTCATGTGCACTTAACTCCCTTTCTAAGATTGAGCACTGTGGGCATGAAGATACTGTGGGAGGCCAAGGCTTAAGATTAAAGGATCATTTAAATCAGATTACATGATTGCAAGTATTTAGTAGACTTAGGTCTGTTCATTAAATGACAGGTATTTAAGAAAGCCTAAGATGCATCCCTTAAGTATCCTGGGAAATAATGGTTAAGAAATCTGGCCAGCTTGCACTGATCAAAGGATTTACATTTTAATGGAAAAGATGAATGATAAAAACTAAGATATTTAAAGGCAAGAGATAAAAATGAAAATAAAGCAATGAGTTAGAGGGGGAGAGGTTGTTTTAGAGAGAGTGGCCTCAGGAGTGACACTTTAACACTGAATGAAGGGAGTAAGCATGGGATCTTAGCAGAAAAGAGGATATGAAAACAATACACTGTAAAGTCAGGCCTCCAGAGCGGGACTAGCAAGCACAGGGAAGTGTAAGAAGGCCAGAGCACTGGGAGAGGAATTGGCTAAGGGGGAGCATGGGAATAAGGTGCTAAGGTGAGAAAGAGAGCAAGAATATAAAAGAAATGTAGTCTCAAAGGCAATACCATAAACTCTGAGTTAAAGTCCAGAAGACTGGGAGGTCATCACTAGGTCTCAAGAAAAAACTGACTTGATCTGATTTGCTTTGCCAGAATGACTAGCTGCAATTTTATAAGCCTGAGTGTGTTATTTGGGTAGAGAATGTGTCAAATATAAAACTGGTAAGAAGAGATACTACGCCGGTTCATAGGCAAAAGGCTGAGGCACTCGGGATACTGGGCATCAGGGTGGAAATAACGACATCAGTAGAACTGGTTGAAAACTAAAGAATTGTTGTTGACATTGAGTTGAACATGGTAGAGGGTAGCATGGATGACAAGACCAAGTTTGTCATGGTGATAAAAATAAACCTTTCTGTGGGGCCTGCTGCCTACCCTTTCACTGTTACTGAGGCTTAAGTAGAGTCCATTTATTTGGCATGGCTTTTTAAAACACATGGGTTAATTACTATATGCCTGGTGCAGGAGACTTGTCTGTTCAATCATGTTTTAAATAAATGCTGATTGGCCAGGTAGGAAGTGTGGGCGGGTCAACCAGACAGGAAGTAGAGGCAGGGCGAGGAGAAAGTCTGGGAAGCAGGAAGCTTCCCTGGCATTTCCTGTGCAGTCCATCTACGAAGCAGGATGTAAGCTGCTCACTGAGAAAAGGTACCAGCCATGTGGCTTGCATAGATGGGAACAATGGTTAATATAAGTTATGGAAGCTGGTAGGAAGACTGAGCTAATGGGCCAATCAGTGTATAACCTAATATAGATTCTCTGTGTGACTTTCTTTGGGGCTTGCCGGCTGTGGGGTACTGGGCAGGACAGAAACCCCAACGAGCAGGACCCTCATGTTACATACACCAATTAATATGCTTCTTAATTACAATTAAGGTGAAGTAAATAAACCTAGCATTGTCTCCTTTATACAGCAGTAGTTAGGAAACAGACAGAAAACAGATCAAATTATAACAATCCAATACCCAGCTCATTAAATGGTTTTACATATAGTAACATTCTCACAGTTGCAAACAATGTTTTGCTTTGTAATCAACTGGTTCTCATCTTATCACATAAGATGTATATGGGCAGCTGTGGCTATTTTCATGTCTGATACCAGAAGAGAAAGGATTAAGAATCATGCTATAGTGCTACAGAAGAACCATTACAGATCTAGGGTAGAGTGTTATGTCACCCAACAACACAAGAGTCTGATAAACTAAGCAAAGATATACTTAAGTGACCGTACCATCACCCATTCAACTAAACATCCTGAGTGAGGGATTTATCTGCATGCTTCATGTGCATGTGTTCATACAGTTTAATAAGTGCAGCTGTGTACATAATGTCCCAGATATACACATATGGAGCACGTGTGGCTGGAGAACACTCCCAGCTTCATTCTTGGAAAGAGCATGAATAAAAACCCTGAGAAATCAATTCATACTAGCCTCTATAAACATAAGTGCCCAGAGATACTCAGCAATTTTACAGTCAGAAATCTCTATTTTGAAAGCAAAAGCTATTGATTAAACTGGAGAAGTAGCTATATAGTCTATGTACTTCTAATGAGTCACAAAAACAACTAGAGGAGTCAAAAGCAGATGCACGTGAAAAAATGGGGAGTGGATGGTGGGGAAAAGAGCAAACTGAGAAGATACCATTTTGAAGTTTACAAATATTCGCACTGGAGAAGATAGCAGTGCATATTTTCTGACCATAGACTAAAGGGCCACCTGTGGCATGAGATAAAGTCCTAAACAGAAGGATAAGTAGCATAAGGTTGCAAAGCAACATCATGCCTGCAAAGAACCAGTGAGGACACCTTAGAAGTGAGAAGGAGGCCAGGAGACTGCGAGGAGATGAGGTCCAGGAGAAGGCACAAAAGTCAAAGTCTGGGTCACATAAAGCTTCAGAAGCCATGGAAAGGGAATTTCATTGAATTTGATGTGAGATGACAAATGACTGAAAGGTTTTAAGCATTTGTTTATTTTGACTGAGGTAAAATTTGCACTAACTAAAATGCACAAATTTTGGTTTTATTTTAATGAGCTTAAACAAATATGTAAACTGTCATGATCAACACATGAACCCTACCTTCTGGGTCCGAAGAGGCTCCTACCTGAAAATCATGAGCGAGAGAAAGGAGACCAAGCAAATTTCACTTGTCAAGGTCTCACTTTATTAAGGGACAATGCCAGTATATATAGCCCCGAAATGGGGAGCTGCTTGAGGTGGGGGTCGGGGCAGTGAGCAGGAACTGGGGGTGTAAATGAACAATTAATTAGCTAGCTAGCACACCTGTGTAAATGGAAACATTCTTTTGTGGATAGCTAACTAAGGAAGAGGGGAATCTCTGCAAACATCCTTGAGACAATGGCCTCTGTATCTTGGTTAGCTTCCTAGAGTCAAATGCCCTAGCTGGCTCTATTAAACATTCTAAGTCAAAAGTCTTTGCTGACCTCCTGTAATAATTCATTATTATTTATTAGGGCAAAAGGTCCCCAACAAACACAGCTTTCCCGACCCCTTCTCTTTACCCCCAGGTAGTCATTGTCGTGATTTTTATCACTGTAGATTTTCAACTGTTCCTGAGTTTAACATGAATGCACGCTGTTTTGCCTTATGCTATACTGTACTGGCTTCTTTCATATGATAATGATTTTGAGATTCATCTACAATGCTGTCTGCACAAACAGCTCATTCTTTTTACTGTTGAGTAATATTCTGTTTCACGTCTCTTCAATAACATAACTGGATATATCCACTCACCAATCAGACTTTTAGGGGATTCTCTGTTTTAATCCACTGTGAATAAAGCTTCTATCAGTATCCCAGCACTGGCATTTTTCTGTTCATATGCCTGCATTTCTTGAGGGGAGATACCTAAGAGCGTAATTAGTTTTGACTTTATGATAATCCAAATAGCGGCCTTGCCATTCCCTTTTCTGTTTCTGCCAGCAGTATATGCAAGTTGAGCTGCTGAACATAGCAGGTGACATCACAAAATGTGCCTATCATATACCTCAGTTTCCTGCTTTCCTTTCCTAACAGTCATAATGTGTTCACCTTGATTCACCTCAGAGGGAAAAGAGAGGAAAGTGTAGACTCGACTGTAGCATCTTCTTAGCTGATCATGGTAAAACTATATATGAACTAAAATGTGATGTCTTTCTCAACTTCTGTACTGTGGATTCCCATCCGACCAACCTCCCCAGATCGCAAGGCAAGTGGAAATTTCCTTTATTTCATTCACAAGCAAAACGATTGT
>JAQHUG010000191.1:725361-759946 GCA_028555095.1 Dicrostonyx torquatus | reverse complement strand
CTTCTTTGGGAAAGTTTTCTTCTATGATTTTGTGGAATATATTTTCTGTGCCTTTTTCTATCTCTATTATTCTTAGGTTTGCTCTTTTCATGCTGTCCCAGATTTACTGGACATTTTGTGTTATGTCTTTGTTGGGTTTAATGTTTTGTTGGACTGGTGAATCTATTTCCTCTATAATATCTTCAACACCTGAGAGTCTCTCTTCCAGCTTTTGCATTCTGTTGGTTATGCTTGAATCTCTAGTTTCTGTTCATTTACCCAGATTTTTCATTTCCAGGATTCCATTTGTTTGTCTTTTCTTTATTGTCTCTATTTCAATTCAATTTTCAAGTCTTAAACTATTTTTTTAACCTGTTTGATTTCCCTTTCTTGACTTTCTTTAAGAGATTTATTGATTTCCAATTTTTTGTTTGCCTTTGTAAGGAAAAATCTTGAGGCAGGACAGCAGAGAGAACATTTGGTGTGTTGTGAGTGATCTTTTGTGTTCCACTCTTCAGTGTACTTAATGGGTACTCACTAGGAAATATGGGCAAAGGAAACACATCGTTTTCTCAGTGTAGAACTCACGTGGCAGTGTGCTAGCATTGGTATGTATACATTGAATGCTGAACACTAAAGAATCTTGTAAAGGGTTATTAAATTTCCAGTAGATTGAAACTGGCCATCAGAAGAGTATTTTTACTACCAAAATCTTAAAAATGTTTCAAATTAGCGCTTGCATAGTTTCTTGAATGCACTCAGGAAGGCTCTCTCTTTCTCCTGGCTAACAGCATGTCAAGTGATTATGATAACACAAACAGCTGATTTGGTTACTTTTCATTCAGATGAGAAGCATGGCTTGTGACTGCCATATTCAGGTCAAGACTCTTCTGGGTCTCATGGTCTGCAAATGAAGACATGGGGCTCTGTAAGAAAAGAATTGATCTGTCCTCAGGATCATGAGCAAATTGATGTCCACCCTTGGAGGTCAGGGAAATCCTGACTGCCACCTCAGTAACAGAACATTAGTGCTGTGAGTGGGAGTGGAGTTGCCCTCAGCAACTACTGAAACCGGAAGTAGTTCATAGCAAGTACTACAGTTAGAGAGACGGAGAGGAGACAGAGACAAGAAAACAGTGCGATAACCAGAGAATGCGGATGGACTGAAGTCCCAAAGGAGCCAAAAATATGAGTTTAAGCTTGTGGGTGAACTCACATTCGAAATGTATTGAAAGGGGGAAAGTAATATCATTCTATAGTGGAGAGAGGTCATACATCATTAATCGAAAGCAGAGGCCTAAATTATTCTTCATACAGTTTAAGCTCAAGACACTTTAGGTTTTAATTATGTAAGTGAGAAGATATGATTGGGAAATGTAAGGAAACACAAATGAGCACCTGCAACTTCCTGCCTGTGTGAACTATAACTGGATTTTATATTAGAGCTCAGTGTTGATGTCAGCCACATATTTCTGCTTATATTAAGGTGTATAATTGTATATCTAGAGTTACTATAGAAATTAAATAAAGCAAATGGCACTACCCAAAATTTCCTAATGATCAGCACTGTGTATATTTCATAAAGAGAGGAAAATAACTTGTAATATTTATTGAGAACGCTTATTCCCAGGTCTGATCTGAGGCCTGTTTTACAAAAATGTCTATGAAAGTAGTCAGAGAACATGGAAAGGAATCTTAGTAACAAGAATTATTTTTAAAAAAGGATTTTCATCAGTCAAAATCCTATGCTGCTAATAAGGGCATCCATGAGGATAAGGTCGGTTAAGTAGAAGAGTCACTGAATGACGGGGCGGAGTTCAGCAAACCATCCCAAGGTCCTATGTGTACAGGAGATTAATGTCAATTCCTGTTACCTGCCAGGAGTTGGGGAGGGTTAGAGTGAGTCACTAGAAGTTGCTCTGGGCTCCTTGAAAGGAAAGTACTGTACAAACAGCAGCACTGAGATTTATGGGGTCTTTGGAGACGCTGTGGCAGGCAGGGCTGAGGCAGGCAGGGCTGTGGCAGGCAGGACTGAGGCAGGCAGGGCTGTGGCAGGCAGGGCTGAGGCAGGCAAGGCTGTGGCAGGCAGGGCTGAGGCAGGCAGGGCTGAGGTCATATTGTGCTTAGGTTGTGGCTTTAGCGATCAGTACTGTTGAGCACAAATACGGTGGGGAAGAGCAAAGCCTGCAATAACCAGCTATACAGCTGATTCTCAGAGCTTCAGGCCCCAGGCAATGAAGGGAGCAGAGCCATCCTGGAGGACACTGGGTCCTATCTTGTTGACAAACACTTGCAGGAAGAAAGTCTAAAAAAAATCTAGTCCCCAGGAAGAGAATCATTTTTTATGGTCTGGAACATCTTACTGACAGTTCTCTCTGGGGAGTCCTGAAGAGGGATGAGCTTCAAGACAAGCATTCAATGGCCTTCACCCTTCCACATCAGCAGTATATAATGGAGTCAGCAAAGCTGAACCCATGCCTGAGCAGGGTGAGGACAGCCTACCAGGTTCCACGAGGGTAGCTCTCTGTTTTCAAAAAATTTCTGGAAACATAGGAAGTCTGTTTTGAGCACCTGTTAGCCTACTGACTGGATTGACACCCCTTTGCTCCCCTAGCTCTATGCTTTCTCACATGCCCCCCACAATCCAATTGAGAGCCTGTTTTGTTCCCTTTGAGCTTCAATACCAAAATGACATATAAGGGCCCCTAATAAAAAACCAGAAATTTACTTCTCACAGATCTGGAGATGGGAAGTACAGATTCAGGTGTGCTGAGGGCCAGGTTTCAGGTTTTATAGATGTCACCTTCACACTGTATCTTCATGAGATGGGGCAAGGCTCTTCTCTGTACTTCATTCATAAACACCTCAAACTCAATACCGGAGTCATCACCTCGTGATGTATTAACTTCTTAACCCTCCTAATAGCATCCCCTTGGAGATTATTGCTTCTATATAGGAAATGAGGGCCTATAGGCATCAGATCAGCCCAGAGCCTGGTTTGAGTGTGTTCTACCCTTCCTTCCTCTGTTTCTTTCTCTTTCCTGGGTTCCTCTTCAGTCTTGACACAGACCAATGGAAGAACTGTTGATTGGAAGTCAACCTCTTGGGTTCCATGGCCACTGAGGATTTCTGCTTTGAGCATTTCAGTCAAGAAATCTCTCTCTCCCTCTCTTGTATATGTCTTTCCCATTATTATTTTAATGAAAGATTCTGCGTGTGTTTGGCAACTAACTGATTCCTGTAAACTATGTCTTTTTCGTTTGCATTTGCTTATGAGCTACTTCTAGAGTAATAGCTTGGTAAGGTTTGTTCTTCAAGATCTGGAAGATGATATGTGTAAGTCCTAAATATCACACAAGTCAAAGTGAGATGAAGATGATGATGATGATGATGATGGGTACACGTATGTGCTTGTGTGAGTGTGTATGCCTGCATAAGTGTATGTATACCACATGCATGCAGGTAACCTCAGAGGCCAGGAGAGGGCATCAGATTCCCCTGGAACTTGGGTTGCAGGAAGTTGTCTGATGCTCATTGTGGATGCAGAGAACTGAATCTGTGTCCTCGTCAGAGTAGTGCATGATTTTAAAAGCTGACCCATCTCTCCAGCTCCAAATGAGATGCTAAAAGCTCTGTTTAACTTGGTCTGATAGTAAATGAAGAATAGGTACAAGACATCCACTGTAGACATAATCCTTGACCAAAAAAAAAAATGTAGTTGAAAATGCCTGTTAGGCAGGGAAAGGCCACAGAATGAGAAATTCACTTGATATGAATTTCTATTAAGAGTTAATAGCAATGTGTTGTAAATTCCTTTGGGAATCATCTACTAATGAGTAATTTAAGAACATAGGAAGTGATTCCCATTCCCTCGAAGAAACGTCTTACATGTTACTTTTCTCAGGGGTAGAAAGTAGTACAATAAAATCTCCATTACTCAGAATTTATGATTATTTTCTTGGGAAATGATCTCACATTCACCTCTGCCCTCAGTTATCACCAACAGACATTTGACTACAAATGCTACGTGATGGGAATGTCACCTGGAAATAGTCTCACTGCTTCTCAGAGTATTTTTTTTTCAGACACATTCAACCAGACTTGAATGTTTATGGTAAATCGCTCTTATTAATTAGGCTGAAATCCTTAGGAATATAGATGGTTTGAGCAATTCTTTATTTTCTAATTTTATGAGAACAAGTAACAGGCTCTTTGCAAAGCATCTGCAGTTTAATCTCACTATTATTCAGGTTAGCTGTCCCCAGATTCTCATGGCAATTTGAAGTTAATAAAAAGAAATGCCAGCAATGCTAGCAATGGTGATGAAAGAACTGAAGTGGAGTTAGTTGCTAGTAAGCTTGGCTAACTGTGCTAGAAACCTGCATGGAAATTATTTAGTCTACATGGTGTCTTTGGCCCCTCTGACTTTTAGGGTGGTTGGTTTAGAAGAGGAGTGCAAGCCTGTAAGAGTGTGTATGTCTTGAAGCCCCTGTTCCTATTAAAGGATTAGTGAGTTCTCTGAATCCCCGTGGGCAGAGCTGCTCTGACTCATGTCAGCCTTGATAGAAGCTTGTGATAAAGAGGGTGAAGGAGGAAGGGATGTATATTTCAGCATTGCCCAGAATTAGCTGGAGTGAGGGATGACTTACAGTGTGCAGCTAAGCAGAGGTACCAAGATCAAAGGCAACAGCCATCCATGCAGGAAGCACGGACTGTTGGGAAGAGAGGGGAGAGCAGATGTGGAAATCAAAGAAAACTGAAGGACGTCTAGTAAATGGCTCGAAATGGGCCATGTGGGACATCTTCATAGGAAAAGTCAAGGGGAACTGTGACAGGTTTGGGGGCTGAGTTGGCTTCCTTTTTCTTGTCTCTTCCTATGCTCTCTGCTGGTCTTGTACTCTCCTTGCTCCCCAAAGGTGCAGCAATTAATTGACAAAATCATAAGAGGCCCCTGGGTAGATGCCAACTTCCACCACTGCTCCTTCCTCCTCCATTAGTCTGGCTGAGGGCAGCTGTGGTGGAAACAGAGCGTGCCCTAAAAATAAAAATAAAAATAAACAAAACATAATAATAATCCAATCACCCCTACAAGAAAGAATACAATGCAATGCAGTCATAAGATAGCAACAGAACTTAGGGAAGGGAGATACTCACTGAAAGCCTCAGTGTTTCCTTCTGTAAATAGCAACGGTGCTGCTTCTTCCCTTACAGGTTCACTGGGTGGATGAAGAGAGTGACAGTGTGGCCCTGTATCAGCTCCAGGGTCAGACTGCAGGTGTTGATCCTGTCTCTATCCTCACCCAGTCTTGGATTTTGTGCACAGTGTTTATTAGCTCAAAGCTTCTGCCTTCCAGTCTGTGGGGGTGGGGATGATGAAAGAATGTGACTCTCAGTTTACTGGGATTTAATTGGGTTTTGCATTTTTCTTTGTAACTTGTCTATTTGTGTGTGTGAGTGTAGGCCCTAAACTAGGTTTACCCTTATTTTGTCAATAACAATTGCCACTATGCACTGAGATAAAAATGTTCGGTAAAATTAAAAAAGAAAAAATAATAAATAAAAATTTCCAAAGTATGTCATACATAATCAAAGTGTTTGATGTTAGTATAGTAGCCCATAGCAAAAATGATTAGAGGAATTAAAAACAGACACAAATGAAAAAATAAAAAACAACCTGGGAGATGCTGGGGCAAAACCTCAGGCCCCTCCCCTACCTACCTCAGCAGCAAGGGCAAGCCTTCTGCAGACAGGTTGCCCCAACACTCCTCTGTCATCAGACCCTGCAATCTACAGGTCCTACTCCACTCTCAAACCCACCCTTCCTCCCCCACTCTCCCTGTGACCTCAGCAGCTCCCTGAGACACAGACTGTGACTGCACAGAGCGGACCAAGAGGTGAGTGTCCAGCTTCTCAGGTGGACAGCCCAGTCTCTAAGCCCTAGGCCTTGTGGCAAAACACTAAGTCCCTTCCCCACCCATCTCAATTGCAAGGGCAGCTACAGGCAGGCTGCTCCAGCACACATTCCACCCCCAAACTCAACCATCTCCCAAGACCTCAGTGGCTCCCTGAGACACAGACACTAACAACAATGATCAGATGAAGAGACAGAGACACTGCCTGCACCAGTTGGAGGAAGAGATGGGTAGATGCCAATGCAGAAACACTGATATCAGAAAGTCCATGGAAATTGACTATGATCCTAATGTATATGGAAGAAGTTAACTATGGTCACTAGATAGATACATAAATTAACAACCAATGGAACTACTATATTATAGGAGCCAACAAAATTGGTTCTAAAAGACTAAGTAGTAAATATTTTAGGCTTTTAATACATTAGGTCCCTGCTAAAACTACGCAGGTCTTGCTTCATAATGCAAAGGCAGCTCTAATTATGCACATGCAAAATAAACAGGACTGTGTGGTTAAAACTGTACTAACAAAAACAGTAAGTCACGGTTATAGTTCACCAACCACTGATTGTGACATTGCAAAGCACTATTTCCCAGACTTCTATATATAAACTTTCTTATCTACTTCCATTTTAGTTTTATTGTTCCCATTAACTTACATAGGTAGCTAATTAATTGTCTAGCTTAACCTGCTATGTTTTCTCACTAATACTTATTGAAATCTGGATTTTATTATATAACACATACATAACTTAAGTTATTCCTCCTACTGTTTATGCTGCAATATTTAAGAACAGTATAAAGTTGAGTTACAAAGACATTCCCAAAACGGGCTCCCCATAGGCAACATACAAATGAAGAGAACTTTCTACTGAAGACAATACAGATACCATCAGGATGTGACAACAACTGTTTGTCATTAGGACAGCTACCAATACTGTCTTTCCAATCCCCTTAAGGTCAACTGTGTTTCTTATAAAATTTGAGTTCTCTTTTTTTTTTTTTTAATGAGGGAATCACCATCTACAATGTCAATTCAAGACCAAAACTATTTGATTCTTACTTCTAATAGTTTCATGGCTTCTAATTTATGGCACTTCATTACCCACAACAGACTATTACTTATATATATATTACCATAAATTAATAAAGAAACTGCCTCGGCCTGTTGACAGGGCAGAACTTAGGTAGGCAGTGAATACAGAACTGAATGCTGGGAGAAAGATTTTAGTATGTTAACAGCAATCAGCATGTGGCATACTACTGGTTTCACAAGGTCAATAAAATCATTTCTTGGTCAGATAACTCTAGGGGAGATGCTTGAGAGAGAGGTGAATCTAAAGACCCCCCTTCTGGAGTGAGTAGGACAAGGTTTGGTCTAACTTTATCTAGAATGTGGGCTACAAAGTTGAGACCTGGCCTTGGCCCTCCCTGCATTTGCTGCATGGCCTTGGGGATTTTGATATCCACATAATAGAAGTCTATCATCATGAGAAGGGGACATCGTTTCTCATTCCCAGGAGCTCTGACGGTTGAGGTCATAGCAGTGACTTCAGGGGCCCCAGTAGAGAAGCTGAGTTAGTTGAAAGCTCATTCACATAAGCCATGCAGCTCCATTGCTAGGCCACCACGACTGGCTCAAGCAACAACCACATGTTGACCCTGAAGCAAATATGTTTGGAAGAACATAGACTCCTCCTCTAGGGTGTTTCTGAGCTGGTATGAGATGGGTACTTAGCTTGAAGCATGAGGTTATATTTAGAAGTCTGTTTGATTTTCACAATTACAGTCTAGGGCTAAGGAGTCTGAACAAGTTCACTCTGACTTCCCTGGGGTCTAAAAAAGTCTGAAAACAAAATAGTCTCTTCTTGGAGGCTTTGTCTTGGGCTGGATTTAAACACCACAGGGGAAAGAATGCTGTGGAGATTAAGCAGATAAAGTTCAGCATTTACGTTATTTGTCACAAACAAATCTATAACTGTATCCTCAGCTTTGGCTGAGTAAACAGTGGAACTGAATTATGTTCTATTTCTTACATTTTAGAGATCATCTGGAAGAACTGTCACCATAGCCCACTGTTTCTTGGGGCTTCACTGGGGGCTGGGATGTCACTGCTCAGAATTTGAGCATCACACTGAATTCCTTCAACCATCCTTTGGAGGTTTGAGCTCTCCCATTGCCTCCTGAGAGATTAAAAATCACAATGCTTTGGTGATATTTCTGCAGATCCACCCAACTGCTTTGTCTTCCTCTACAGCAGTGGTTCTCAACCTTTCTAATGCTGTGACTATTTAATATAGTTCTTCACATTGTAGTGACTTCCCAACCATAAAATTATTTTCATAGCTACTTCATAACTGTAATTTTGTTGCTGTTATGAATTGTAATGTAAATGTCAGTGTTTTCTGATGATCTTAGGCAACCCCTGTAAAAGGATCATTTAATCCCCAAAAGGGTCACAACCCATAGGTTGAGAACCTCTGCTCTAAACTTTCCTGCTTGCCTCTCTTTTCGTTTTCCTCTTTCTCTTGGGCCACCAGATTCAGAACTACATACTATGCATCCTTTGCTGTTTGAAAAGAATGTAGGGCACAGAGAGGTAAATGCCTCTCCTTCTTCATTTACCTAAACCATATACTGTCCCCATGGTCTTAAGCAAGACTCCATTTCCACACTGGTAAAATGGGGGGCAGCAGCAATTCCTGGGCTTTATTGTATATATCTCACAAACCAGCACACACCAATGCACCAAAAAGTGGTTGAATAAACCCCAAACTTGCAGAGCCTCAGAGTCTTAGTCTATAAAATCAAAGTATAAAATTACAGCATCCCATCTTCTTCATGAATAATTACAGGGTTATGAGGAAAATGTGTGTAAAAAATTTACAAGGCAAATCCAATAAAGAGTCAAAAGGTCCCCTGCTCCCAGCGACTTCCTCGTGGGATCCACCAGGACAACTCAGGCTCAGGCTTGGAAGGAAGAGGCAGATGTCATGGTTGCACGCTTGCTTGGGCTCCTTTCTGCTGTCTCCTCCTCCGGGTGGAATGCTATGCTGAGCCTCCTTTTCTGTCGGACATGATTTCTTTCTGCGCTGCAGGCTGTTCTCTAGGATGAATAACGGCAATGCTATGTCTTTGATGAGGTGGAACACCAACCCTAAATTGTGTCATCACCTCCCTCAGGTTGTAAAAAAGCCCAAGATCCCAGGCAGGAACAGGCCACCCTGGTGAGTGGGGCTGATTCAGCCTGTAGAATCCATTGCTAGGCTCCCTTGGCAGCCATTGAAGATTATTATTTTCTCTCCTGTTTCCACATGAAGCATGAGTGAATTGGGAGAAGACTGGGAGGATGTGGAGTTCAAAACAAGAGCAAAGATAACCATGATAGTAACTCATATTTATAGAGTGCTTTATTGATAACAGCCTTGAAAATGTTTTATAGCACATAATTCTTACTTGTTGCATAAGTTAATAGTCTAAGCCTCATCCCTTCATTTATTAGCTCATTATACTTCACAAATGTTGCAAGAATTGAAAATAATTTATGAAACAGCCCAAAAGTGAACCCAGAGGGCATTCCTTCATTTATTTCACAATATTTATGGAATGTCTGCTATGTCTAAAATACTGGACTAGGCTGTCACAGCAGATCGATGAATAGAACACACCAACTCTGCCTTCATGTTAGCAGCTTTGTCACCAGTACATACGTACCTGCATTCAAAAGGCAGGTGATATTCTAAGTAGCATACGTATGACACTGGAAAGAAGCTTCAAGAGATTATAATATAATCACCGCAATTGGAAGATGAAGGGAGATGGGAGTATAGGGTTGAAAGGCAAAGCCAAGGTTAGTCGAAGGGTTCTATGGGGTCAGACGGAAGGGTTGGGCCTCTGTAGAGGTCAGGACGAGTAGAGGAGAGTGATTTGCTATGTTTAGACAACTTTTATGACCCACAAAGAGTTCTGCTCTCTGAGATTCTCGTGTCCCCAACAGCAGTTCAA
Source organism: Dicrostonyx torquatus (assembly GCA_028555095.1). Lineage (NCBI taxonomy): Eukaryota > Metazoa > Chordata > Mammalia > Rodentia > Cricetidae > Dicrostonyx > Dicrostonyx torquatus. The sequence goes on along the minus strand of JAQHUG010000191.1, from coordinate 750,050 downwards.
TCAGTGAGTGATGAGATCACTTCCAGAATCACCTTGCAGAAAGACTGTAAATCCGTTTGCTCATCCCCTCTGCTTTGCTTGCCCTGCCCTTTCCTCTTCCTTTAATCCCTTTCTTACTCCTCTTCTTTGTCTTCTTCATAGCATCTCTTTCTCATTCCTCTCTCTATCCCTTTTCCCCTCCAACACCCTCTCTCTCCTCTTTCAGAGAAAAGTCTGCTACAATATTGAGTAGTCAATGCAAGCTCCACACAACATGCAGCTCATGGCTCTCCAAAAGAATTGGTGGTGATCTAGGTATCTCGGGGGTTTCACATGGGTGAACATGTTTGTAGATCTCATCAGGTTTTTTCAACTAGTGACCATACAAGCCAATCTTACTCTCATCAAAAGATTACTGAAGCTCCATCTAGCACCTTGTGTCAATCATCTGAGAAATGGAAGAAAGTTCTGCCCACTTATTCTTGCCCCTATTCTTGACCCAAAGAACTATGAGATAACAAATATTCATTGTATTAAGCTACCACATCTTGGGTTAATTTGTTATGAAATTATCTTTCATGGAATAAGTAACTAACACAAATTAAGAGCTCACTTGGAGTTTATTTTGGAGATTCTTGTTTGAAGTGCATAGGGGATGTTAGGTACAACATAAGACAATGCAGTGTGATATATATGTTAGGGTTCAAGAGTGCAGAGCTAGACATGAGGATGAGCTGCAGCTACAGGACTATTGCATAAAGTGGAGGGACTCATTTTACAAGTAGCGATCTTCACACAAGGGAGAAAATAAATACCAACTTCTTCTTAAGAAAGGACAGAGGAAGGAATTTTTGTTTTGTGGTTATTATGCATTTAACTAGGAAAAATGTAATTCATTGGCGAGAGTGAAATTAAGCACAAAATGGAAACTTGAACTGAAAACCAAATGTAAAAGAAAATCAAAGGATAGTTAATGTACTAAGTTCTAAATGGAGCAGAACGGGATGGAGTCAAACAAGGTGCAGGAAAGATTAGACTCTGCCTGAAGGGAAGCCCAGCAACTCTGTATTATTATGAACTAGTTGCCAAAGATGTAAGAGCTAAGCACAGGCTACACTTCATTATAGTGTGGAGGCTCCATTAAGTGAAGAGTCTGGGTGTGGTTCGGCTGTGGGTTTCCACTAGCCTACAAGGAAGGTGTCAGCTACGTTGCATTCTGCCTGAACCTCCAGACTGCTTTGGAGCTTGACATAATTCGATTCCTATGCTGGGGTTCTGTCACCTGGGGATTGTTAGGTACTTGAATGAGACACTTGCTATTCCTAGGTACAGAGATGTGTCTCAAATGACCTATAACACAAGCATTTACGTCTTCAAGGTTCTCAAGTCTGGTAATATGCATCACATCTTATCATGAACCTAGGGTGCTTGCGGAACTGACTTTGCCATCACTGTTATCATATTCTAATGAGTAAAGCAAAGAAAGTCACAAATCCCCCTTCATTCAAGGTAAAATGAAGAGTGTAACTCATGACAGTTGCTAAGTTTTATCCACCAAAAGTTAGAAGGACAAGTTGAGTATAATGAGACAACTCAGTGGGCCACAAAAGGCCAACCACCTGAGTCTTGATCTCTAGATCCCACATAATGGGAGAGGAGAGAGTCAACTTTACAAAGCTGTTCCCCTGACCTCCGTACCTGCATACACACACACACACACACACACACACACAGAGAGAGAGAGAGAGAGAGATACACACAGAGATACACACACAGAGAGATACACACACATAGAGACATACACACAAACACATACACACATACACAGACACACATACACACAAGAAATAAAAACTTAAAACAACAATAAAAGAACAGTTGGAGATACAGATAACCTGTTTGGCATGGACAGTTTCTAGGAAGAATTTTTTTTTCACAAAACAGTTCACAGCCACAATGTAGGCTTTCACTCAATCATTACTGAAGTACTGAAAGGCTCCCTCTTGTATGAATAATCTCACATTGCATGACCTCCATTATATAGAGGCCCACCTTCCTCATATTATTGTCAGGGAGTGGGTCTAACAATAACATTAAAGGATACCTGTGTTCTAGAAGCTGATTCCTTTCATAGATTCAGAGATCCAAATTTCTAATATAACATAGCCAATCCCATCAATAGAATAAAAAGGGGAAGTCCAAGAGTTAAGCAGAGCCAGTGAAACCAGCTGCCTGTATAGACGTAGACAATATAGTACTATTCTACAGCACGACGCTCATCTGTAAGTGATGCCCTTGAAGCATGTTGCTGGCTTTCAAACGACACTTATCAAACCTGAAAGCTTTGCAGGCCTTCTTTAGGGTCCCTTTAAACCAACAAACAACTCTATGTGGAAGTTTCTGTGCCACCAGCAGCACCCAAATACCTGGCAGTCACTTCCCACATTACCAAACAGAGACCTATACTACTTATAAATATCTTGGTGGACAGCTCAAGCTTGTTACTAGCTAACTCTTACACTCAATTAACCCATAATTTTTATCTATGTTTAGCCACGTGGCTTGGTACCTTTCCCAGTACAGCATTCTCATCTCGCTTCTCTGCATTTGCTAGAAACTCTCTGACTCTGCCCTTCCTCTTCCCAGAATTCTCCTAGTCTGGCTCTCGTGCTCAATCTCTTCCTGCCCAGCCATTGGCTGATCAGCTTTTATTTAGAAATGAGCATAATCCATAGCAAACAGCAACAAAACTAGTGTTTCCCACCAGATAATGACGATCTTAGTTTCCCGGAGAACCCATTCTTTGGCAGCCCAGAGTTCTTTGTAAGACTTCTATGGAAAGAAACACTCAGCTGCTTCTAATTCCTCAGTCTGGAGTCAGTGAGGCAGCTACTCTCCAGGGCCTAGCTCCGACTTCCTTTGAATCCATAAGATGGAACACCTTATGGAGACTTACAGTGAAGCTTCTGAGAATATTCTTGGATTGAATTCAGACTCCACCACTTGGGATCCTGAACAAGCTACTTAATTTCCTCAAGACTCAATTTCTTCATGCAGGTGATCAAAGACTCTCCATTTAGGATGTGAAGAGTTAGTCTGAGTATTAAGTTTAAAGTTTCTAGGATTTATTTGTTAGAGTATTTCTAGAAAGCACAATAGTAACCATATGCTTAACAATTAGATGCTTAGGGTGACCATATTCGGAAGAGTGCTGAGGGAGCAAATTACGTCATAGTCAACAAGTAATAACAATGTCAAAGCCTCCATCTCAACCCATAGCACAACTTAGGATGGGACTAGTACTTTTATCATCACAATGTGATTATGTAACTTGAATTTCTGGCCACTTTGGAGCAAGGCTCTCAACTTTACAGATCATATAGAATGAAATTATTTTGGTATGAGATTGTATTGTAAGTCATTTGATGTTAGCAACGTCTCTGACCTCTACAAACCCGATGTTAGCTGGATCCTTCCTCCCCTGTCTCTGCACACATCTTCTGGGTACTCATTATTTCTCTGGTTCAAAACACCACTGTAGTAAATGAACACAAAACCAAAAGTGCCGAGCTGGTAGGATGAGGTCACAGTCAAGTACGTCCTTAGTACTCTAACCATACTCTGACTCTACCAGGGAACAGACTGTACATTCCTAAAAGCAGTTTAAGTCTCAGAAACAGTGACATAAGGAAGGGTTCTGTGGTGGGCATGGTAATCACCACCCAGGGACATCAATTCTGAGTCCCCAGAACCTTTGATGTTACAGACTGAGGCAACGAGTCTTTTCAAATGTCATTAAATTGAAGATCTTGAGACGGGAAGAGCATCTTAGGTCTGATGGGTGGGATCTAAATGTAAATGCCAGGGGTCCCAGGAAGGAAAGGGTAGAAAGACTGGAGGGCAGAAGGAGAGATATACCTGGAGGAGAAGGACAGTGAGACTGTAGAGGCAGAGGCAGGAATCCACAAGCCATGGAGGGCTGGAAACCACAGAGGATGATAGAGCTGAGGGTCAGACTCGCCCATGGAGCCAATGACAGCAATATTTTCCTGCAGGGACCTGATTTGGACCTGTGACAGTAACTGGACTCCAGACTTCATGGTTTTTTGTTTTGTTTTGGGGGTTTTTTTGGTTTTTTTTTTGTTGTTGTTTTTGTTTTGTTTTTCGAGACAGGGTTTCTCTGTGGCTTTGGAGCCTGCGCTGAAACTAGCTCTTGTAGACCAGGCTGGTCTTGAACTCACAAAGATCCGCCTGCCTCTGCCTCCCGAGTGCTGGGATTAAAGGCGTGCGCCACCACTGCCCGGCCAGACTTCATGTTTTAAGTCACCAAGATTACAGTAATTTATTTCAGTATGTACAAAACTCGCTAAGGTTTATCTCAGTGTGTGTGTCCCATCCTGCTGTCGCCCTGTGTGTTGTCCCTGCTCCATGTACCAATCTCTGGGAGAGTTCCACACTAAATTCTGTCCCAAATACCCGGTTCATATGCTGAACTCATATGAACCCGGTTCATATGGCCACTCATCTTACTTTGCATGACACACTCATGCCCACGTGAATATGTATGTGCATATACATACCTAGTGCCTGAGGAGGCCAGAAGAGAGCATCAGATCCCCAAGAATTGGAGTTATAGAGGCTTGTGAACAGCCATGTGGGGGCTGGGACCTAAACTAGCGTCTTCTAGAAGTCTAGGTCTGTGAGGAAGTTTTTATCATGAGTAAATTGGAAAGACCTACCCTAAATATGGATGTCACCATCCCATGAGTTTGGGTCCCAGCCTGAAAGGAGAAAGTAAGCTAAGCAGAAGCCTTCACCTCTGTCGGCTTCCTGGTTGTAGATGTCACATGACCAGCTGCCCTGTTTTCCTATCTCCATGTCTTCCCTGCATCCTCAAATGTGAGCAGGTAAGTCCCTCCTTCTTAAGTGGCTTTCGTCAGGTACATTGTGCATTGGTGGGAAAAGAAACTAACGCAGTGCTGACTCCTGGATCTCTTCTTCCTCACGCCTCGCAGTGTCCATGGGGTTCTGCGTCTCTGAATATTTCCAACCACAAGTGTGAATGTTTGAAAGGCTATAATTGTGTCTCCAGGAATATGTGCAGGTATGTTTTTCTTTACCTCAAGCCCTAGTTGATAGTCTAACAACTATCTACATGGAATTTGCATGGCATCAGGTGTTACAGATAATCTAAAGATGAGTTTCAGTATAGAAAGAGAACATGTACAGGTTACATACAAATAAATACTAAGCCGTTTATCTGAAAGGGACTTGAGCATCTATGGACTTGGGTACCCACCAATGTTCCTGGAACAAATCTCCATGCATACAGAGGAAATACTGCATTCTGAATTAGATCTCTGGATTTCTTTTCTTTTTCCTCCAGTCTTGTTTATTGAGGATCTTGCACGGTAGTCAAGCATTCTACAGGGAGCCACATATGCAGCAGCCAGAGATTTGCAAATAATATTATACAAGCAAACTGACAAGACACACTTTTTCCCTCACCTCTGGACAGATGAAAGATTGAGGTGGAAATCTAGGGTGCAGTTTTAAAGATGTTTACATTGTTCGCATGAGAAGAGAGGTTTAGAAGATGGCTCCCATAGATGAAGAAACAGGTGAACCAAGAACTGGGAAATTCTAAGGATGGGGGTATACCTCATCTAGATTTTTAAAAAATCCATGTCTTCAAGTTTATGTAATGGAATCAGCTGACTGGCCGTGACTATTCTGAACCTCGTTTTGAGGGTGCTCCAGAGAGAATGAACAGAAATCAGTTCTTTTTCTTCTAACAGACACTTCCAGTGCCTTCCTTCAATTAGCCCCTGCTCTGTGGTTATTGGGTATAATTCCTTTCCTTTCCTTTTAAAAGTCCTTGGAAACCATTTCCTCAAGCATTTCAGCTTTAAATACATGTGCTTATACACATTCTAAACCCTTTATGTGGTAAGGGTTAAAGCTGGCTTCCTGTTGGGAAATGACTTCTGCTTCCCAGCAGGAGACCATGTGATAATTTCACTAAAACCTCCAAACTTCACTTCTCACCTTGTCCTCCAGGGCCTCCGTGCTGAGTGTTTGGTGTATCTGCTCCAGGGGCGGACTGCAGAGCAAAAGGCACCCTCTTTAGCTTGGGGTATTTAAATGACAGCACTACAGGATGGTCATAATCCTGCTGATGCTAAGGAACCATAATGGAGAGAGAGAGAGAGAGAGAGAGAGAGAGAGAGAGAGAGAGAGAGAGAGAGAGAGAGAGAGAGAGAGTGAGTTCTGGATGTGGCTGCTGTCTTCAAATCCAGATGGCCTATGATGTCATTGGAAAAACCCCGAAGCCTGCAGCAAGAAAGAACTTTTTATGGCTCCCTGTGTAATACTCCCATACTCTGGCCTTGAAGTGTCAGGAGAAAGAGGCTGAGAGACACTGGAACTCCTCACAGCCCCTTCTGTCTTTCATTTTGGGCTATAGGGAAAGAGAAAAGTACAGAAGGGGAAGGGTTGAAACATTGGTTGAAACAAGAGAAGATGTCAAAAGGAGACATAGAGATGGAAGCTTCCGCTGTCCTTTGTACTGCTTGTTTCTCCTCTGAGGAGCACACTGGAGCAGAATCCTTTGTTCACACAGGTAACTGCCCTTTTAGACTTTGGGATCAGTAACCCTGCCTTAGCTGCTGCTGTAAACTTCAAAGCTTGTCTCTTACATAACATGTGTATAACAAATGTTCAAGAACGGAGATCTCCACTGAAGCTACATTCAGACCAAAGCATCAAGAGTGTAGAAAAGGAAAAGAAAGGAATCAAAACTCACAAGGTGTTTTATAGATGTTACACATCGTTATCCACCGTTTGGAAATGCTCTCTTTGCTGCTTCTGTGTGAGGTAGAGGTTACCAAGACTACCTTATGGAGGAGGAAACTGAAGCTTGGAGAGAAAGCAAATGAAGGTCCCCATGGTTGGGCAGGAAATACAGATGGTGTGTGTGTGTGTGTGTGCTGCTTCTGTGTGAGGTAGAGGTTACCAAGACTACCTTATGGAGGAGGAAACTGAAGCTTGGAGAGAAAGCAAATGAAGGTCCCCATGGTTGGGCAGGAAATACAGATGGTGTGTGTGTGTGTGTGTGTGCACGCGCGCGCGCGCACAGATCTGATGGGCTTCAGAAGAGCTATTCCCACCACAGGACAGCAAGCTTCTCTAAGGAGGTTACCATTTCCAGTTCATTCCATCCCAAACATGAAGCAGACAAGAACAAATGTTGGCCATCTTGAGGAAGCAATAATTTGGGAGTGTCCTAACTCAGGACCCTTCACAAAAATTCTGCAGTAACAGTGTCCCTTAGGAGCACTGGTAATATTTGTTACGACCTTCTAAGCAAAGGATGACTTAAAAAGATTCTCTAGTTATCATGCTTCTGATCTTCTGCTTTATCTTGGAAAGAAACTTGCCCACGTTGAAGAAGGTAAGCTTTTTAAAACTGCTTTCTTTATTCCTGTGTTAATCACTTCCTTGAGATGTCCTAAAAGACTGTATTTCCAGTAGTCTGTGTATCTTTTAGCCTAATGAAGCTAACATGTAAAATTAACTATTAAGATATTCTGAATACGACTCTTATGTTATATACAGACACCAACTCAAAACTGACTGAAGACTTAAATATAAGATATGAAACCAGAAAACCAGAAGAAAATTTCTGTATATTAGGCTTGGCAATGGTATTTTTTTAATATTGCACCAAAAACACAGGTAACAAAGGCAAAATACAGAAGTTAAATTGCATCACACTAGAAAGGAAGTACAGAAAATGAAAATGCAGCCTACATAATAGGAAAAGATGCTTTTAAGCAGCTGGTTTGATAAAGGATTAATACATGAGCAGCATCTACAATTTGCAATAAAAAAGCAAAATGATATAATTGAAAAGTAAGCAAATGAGTGTAGCACACATTCTGAAAAACAAGACATACAAATGGCCAACAGACATGAAAGCACTCATTCAGTATCATTAATCTTCAGGGAAATTTAATTAAAAAGCATGATATATCATTTTAAAGCTAAGTTATAGCTATAATGCAGTTAAGAAGTTGTATTAACCACACTTATCATAATGCTTTATTTAGGCTCAGTTTGCTAGGGTACAGACCGTCAGGACAGGGAAGGCATAGCAGGAATATGCAGCTGGGATTGCACATCTAGGCAGATCATAAGCAGAAGTAAGGGTGTGGTGTATTCTTTGTCCCTTCTTATTCTTTCTGGGACCCTAGCCGATGGGATGATGTCACCCACATTTAGGATGGCTTTTCCCCTCTTGGTTAAGTCTCTCTATGAGTGTTCTCACAGTTATGTCTAGAAAAGCAAATCTCCTACATGGTTCTGGTCCCGTCAAGCTGACAAGAACCATCACAGGTCTACATCTTGTCCATCTGAAACCTCAAAGGCCACCTTTTTGACTTTTTCTTTTTTTAATATGTGTAGTGTATTGGGAACAAATTTTCCTACAATATATTCTGATCAGTTTCCCTTTCTGCAATACCTCCCAGGTCCTCCCCCACCTTCCCACCCACCCACCCAACTCCATAACCCTTTCTTTCTCGCTTCAGAAAATAGAGCACCAAAAACAAGCAAACTACAATTAAAAAAAATAAGAAAGAAGAAACACAAACGCACACACACAAGAGAAATCATGACATCCAAGCAAAAGACTAAAAAGTCAAAAATGTCCAAACAAAGCAGTATTAGACAAACAGTCTAAAAATAGATCATTGAGTCTATTTTGTATAGTGTATAGGGACTACCCTTCTATCTGGTTGATATACCCAGTGATACTCCACTGGAGAAAACCAACTTTTTCCTTGCAAGCAGATAGGTGTCAGTTGGATATAAGCTTCTGGGGTGGCCTGGGAGCTTGGGTCCACTTCCACTTGCAGTGATGGATGCCATCTGGCTTGGACCAGTGCTGTCCCAGTGTNCACATAGCTCTCTGAGCCCCCAGCACAGAGGTTTGATGAAGACATCCCATTTCGGATTGAGTGTTCCACAGCCTCACACTCTCTGCACGTTGCCCAGCTGTGGATCTCTGTGTTAGTTCTCATCTACCACAAATGAAAGCTGCTCTCATGATGGCTGAGCAAGTCACTGATTTATGGGTATAGCAGATGTCATTAGGAGTCATTTATTGCTATGCCCCTTTAGCAGAACAGTAGCATTTGGTTCTTCCCTAGGGCCGTGGCCACCTGAGAAGTGTCAGTCGTGGGTTCCATCTCATGGAGTAGAATCAGATAGTGGTTGGTTACTCATACAACCTTTGTGCCTCTATTGCACAAGTGCATCACAGGGCCGGTCAAAGTGTTGGTGGCCATCTTTCTCTTCCTCTCCAGTGCCATGAACATTAATTCAAAATGTTGAAGGCTCTAGTTAGGCACCACTTGACTTCTCCAAGTTCAATGAGATGTGTAAGTGTTATCTTCAAAAATATGACCTTACCGTAGATTTGTGGAGAGCAACCAATAGCCTTAGCAATAGCCTGAGTTGATGTAACCCATGCCTGGCACTGTGGTAAAAGAAATCTGGTTGGGGTGTTATTTTTCCTGTTATTTGTTGGCTTCCTTTCTATTTTTTTTATATATCTATGTATTTTATGAAGCTTCTACAGTAGTAGGTTTCCACATAACCCTCAATGTAAGTTGTCCCTCCCTCACCTCCCTCTTCTATTCCCCACCCTGTTTATCAGTACTGTTTCAATTCTCCCTCATTTCTCCATAACTATCTATTCTATTTCCCCTTCCTTGGGAGATGCTCCCCTCCCCACTAGCCCCTTACTCTATACCTGATATCTGTGGTTGTATTATAGCATGCCTATTGAACACTTAAAAGCTAACATTCACATAAAAGAGAAAACATGCAATATTTGTTTTTCTGAGGTCTAGCTTACCTCGGTTGGGTTGATTTTTTTCTAGTTCCATACAATTACCTGTGAATTTCATAACTTTGGTTTTTAAAAGCTGAATATTTCACCCTATAAATGTACTACATTTTTTAAAAATTCATTCATTCATTCATTTTGGACATCCATACTCTTTCCAATTTCTGTCTATTATGAATAGAGCAGCAATGAACACGAGTGAGCAAGCGTCTCTGTGGTAGGATGTAGATGCCTCTGGTATATGCCCAGGAGTGGTATAGCTGGATCTTGAGGGAGATCTATTCCTAGCTTCTTGAGATACAATGAAGGCATTTCTAGGAGCCAACATAAAACTAAATGCCTACATCAAAAATCATTTTTAAGCCATTCCACTCAGTCACTGGTCCTCAAAGTTCCATGAATAGCTCATTGTGAAAAATTCATTTAATTTACTCATAAGAATCTCTAAAATCTGAACAAATTTAGCATTTTTAAAAGTTCAATACCCAAATCTCTTCTGAAATTCAGGGAAATTTCTCAACTGGGAGTCTCTGTAAAACTTAAAAAGTAAAGTACATACTTCAAATATGCAATAGTACAGATTGAACATTTTGATTCTAAATATCCTACTTCTAAAAGAAAGAGACGGGGAATAGTGAGGAAAGATTAAGTCAAAGCAGGGCTGAAGCCAACAAAGCAAACATCTTGTCACCCATTGTACAACATCTGGGGCTTTTTGGCCATATATTCTGGACTCCAGGAGGTTTAGACAGTCATAAATATTCAGTTTTGCTGTCTGCTAACATGCAGTCTCTCCTCAGGGCTGGCTCTTCTCTGTTATTGACAGTGCTCTGTAAAGGCATAGTAGAATGGATAAGACACATGGATCCACTCACAGACAACTTGATTGTACTAGTACAAGCTTGTTCTATACAAACACACACATGCTGATAAATTCTATTTTGTACAGCTCCCACCCAAAAGAAGAGAGCCATAAGGTGCTTTGTAATAGAATTATCTTCATAGGAGAGAATACTGGTGCAAAGAGAGGACTTATTTTGTACATATAATTTGGAATTATATGTACATTCTCTACATATAATTTTGTGTTTGATGCTTATAAAAATTTTCCAGAAACTAGTCCTGGTTCCATATATTTAAATGACTTTTTTGTTTTTGTTTTTTGTTGTTGTTTTGTTCTGTTTTGTTTTGTTTTATCACCTGCTACAAAAGTCCTTTTCATAGCAGGTATATAGGCCACATTAATAAGGTGATGCTCATGGAACATTTTAAGATGATGTTATTGGTTCTTGAAGAACTTCGCATGCTTTGATCATACTCACTCCCATCCCTCACCTGCTGTCCTGTACACCCTGATGTCTTCAGTTCTCCCGTGATCCTTCTATAATTACCTGTCTCCATGATTCTCCAATTGTCCATTTCAGACAATTTCCCCAGAATGCAGGCAATGCACTGTGACCTCAGTTATTACAAGTCTAAGAACAATGCTCTATTTCCTTCTTATAGGATGAGTAGCAGTTTTGAATCTTATGTGTCACCTGACTTTTACATCACTTCATGATTTTTCTTGTTTCTCTAAAAAGAGTTACTTCTTTGCATCAAAGCATCTATGGATCTACTTGAAGCCTTTAAGTGTAAACTCATCACCCTGTGTATGAGCAGATCTGTTGAATACAGAGCTCCAGTAGAACACACTTTGTCCATTTGGTCTTGGGAAGCATCCAGAAGAGCTAGCTACCAAGGAGTCCAGATGTTACTTTCCTTCTGTTCTAAGTTTCTTGGGGTTTGGGTATATCAAGCAAGACATTACAAGACCACATTTGCTTTGGGTGTGTGTGATCTTCCATCAGGGCAAATTCAATACTAGCTTTTCTCTCCGCTCAAATAGTCCATCTGACTCAGTAAGCAAGGCGGTTTTTGTTCTTTAATGTTTTTATATACATAAAACTGAGAAAGAAAACCCAAGATCAGATTATTTTTGAGGAATATAGTGTTCATATGACTGTCTGAGCCAGGGTTTCTATTGTTGCAACAAACGACTAAGACCAAAAAGCAAGTTGGGGAGGAGGAGAGTTTATTTGGCTTATAGTTCCAGATCATAGTCCATCATTGGAGGAAATCAGAACAGCGACTCAAGCAGGACTGGAACCTGGAGGCAGGAGCTGATGCAGAGGCCATGGATGGGAGATACTTAATGGCTTTCTCCCCGTGGCTTGCTCAGTTTGCTTTCTTATAGAACACAGGGCCACCAGTCCAGCGGTGGCACCACCCATCATGGGCTAGGTTCTCCCCAACTGATCACTAACTGAGAAAATGCCTTAATGATGGATCTCATGGAAGCATTTCCTCACCTGAGGCTCCTTCAGTTGGCACACAAAATCAGCCAGTATACAGATATTTCTCTGATTTGGGTGAGCCTTGAGAGACCTCCAAAGCCTCATGTGCTAGACACGTGGTTCTCATTCTGACACTATTATGAGGTGGTGGGAACTCTAACAGAGGAGCTACTGGGAAGCCATCAGGTCACTGAGGATATACCGTAGAAGGATGTGGGTTCCTGCTGTCCTTTCCCTTGCAGCCGTGAGTGGAATACTTTGTTCTACCACATACTCATGTCAGGGTGTGCTGCTTCACTCCAACTCCAAAGCAGTGGATCCAACAAGTAGTAAACTAAAGTATTTGGAGTCGTGAGCCAAAATAACCCTTTCTTCCTATACTCCGGTAGTCTTGGGCATGTCTCCAGTAACAGAAGGCTGACTAGCACCTACAGAAAAGTCTAGACTGAACATAGAGCCTGCAGACACAACTTAACAAGTCTAATGACATACATAGGCATAAGAAATGATGATGAAAATGTGGAATGCAGAAACACTGCCTGCAAATAACTACAGCCATAGATTTTTCTGAAGAGTCATGTGTGATTGTTTTCCAATATTAAGAAACAAACACAATGCTGTGTAAAAGTGAAACCAGATTATGAATACATTCAAGAGATTAGGTTCAGCTCTGCTTCTGTGGGTCCTGGGAAATCTGGTACGGGGATTGCTGTTTCTCAGGGTTTGGCTTCAGACCTCTGTAGTTAAGAGTCAACCTAGATGTTTCTTAGAATGAGGCCAGCTGGGGATGCCCACCACATGGAGCAGTGCCAGGAACAGGAGAGTCAAGACAAGCTTGGGCTGTGCCAACGTGGAGCCAGGGAAGCTCTGTGTACTGGGTGAAATGGAAGTGCGGGTGCAGAGGGGAAATGCAGGTTATACTCAAAGGGGGAGCTGCGTCTGAGTATACAGCCTTAGTTAAGCTCTACAAAATCTGGTGTCTTGCAAGAGGGAAAGGTTGGGAAAACAGACTGCACAAACAAAAACACTAGTTTAAGATACAGAGAGGTAATCCATGGGGAACTGGGTGGCTGGAGCTTCACCACAAGCAGGAGACAGGGCAGCTGGCTCAGGAGGGTGGGAGGCTTCCACTCTGACTAGGCCTCAGAAAATCCATGTGCACAGTAAGCTTTAGTAAGAATAATTTCAGGATTACACGTGTCTTTTTAACAGTTATTCAGCTTTAATTGTCACCAGTATTGTGGTTCACTGATGCTCTTCACTGACTCCGCACCTCTTCAAACCCCTCAAGCTGACTTTTCTCACCTTCTCTGGTGTACACTTTCTGTCAACCTTATTACCCCTGTACTTCATATGTTAATTAGATTTACAGTTTTATTTTTCAGGCCTTCTTTATGGGTTAATTTTTTTAATTAGCTTTCTATTGGTAGCCTGTGGATTTTATGGATTTAAGAATAGCTCTTTTTTTTCAACAAATAAAAAGCACCTGCTAGAGTTGGGGTTAGTTGGCTTTTTTTTTTAATTTTATAGACTTTCCTTTAGGCAAAAAAATAAGCCACATTGTTTTGCATCAAAGGTGTCCTATAATTGAAAATTGAAAACAGTGATCCTAACCTCTTTTTAGGACTATTGGATTTATAAGTCCATCTTTGGTGGAAGATGCTTTTCTCTCACTGTGCCTAGTGACTTGCTGAAAGTAGACTTTGTAAAAAAGTCACAGCAAGGCTGGAAAGATGGCTCTGCAGTTATGAGCACTTATTGCTCTTGTAGATGTCCCAGGCTTGATTCCCAGCACCCACACAGCAGCTCACAACTGTCTGTAACTCCAATCTCAGGGAATCCGATACCCTTTTCTGACCTCTGCAAGCACCAGGCATGCATACAGCTTAGCCATAGATGCAGACAAAATACTCGTGCACACAAAAATAAGTAAACTAAAACAACTTTTTTTTAAAAGCTCCACCAAGGATTGTTACATTTGCCCTTTCTCTTGCTTTTATGTACGTAAGAATAAATGAGCTGATTGTAAACACACACCTTCACACATACACTAACACACATGCCTGCATGCCCACACACATGCACTCCGCATGCGCACACATCCACAATTTAAAGTCATTGAAAAGTATCTTATCCTAATACTAACTTTTCTTGATCTTGAAGCGTTCATATGATGGAAATACCTGAAACACTGGCAACTCCCTGTAGTCCTAAACTTAATGATCTCAGTTACCGTTAACTACTGCTGTGCAATCAACCACCTCTCAAGAATCCTGCCAACTTAAAGAGTACACAGTTTACTTTCCTCCAAATTCCACAGATTATACCGAGTTTTATAGAAGTAGTTTTTGTTCCACCTGTTGTCGTCTCAATTGGTTCTTTGGGCGGAGAATGGCAGCCCCCAGTCGCCGCCTCCTTTAAGTATATGTTGACCATTTCTGGATGTTGGAGGATTCTCTCTTCCTTTCCACAGGGTCTCTCAATGTGGTGAGCTTGTGAAAATGACTGGCCTGTTTGAAGCATCTACAAACAGACAGAAAGAATTACACAGAACCATCGGTGTCCACAGTCAACAACCGTCCAACATAGTTTCTTCCACACACTGGTCAGAGAAGTTACAAACCCAAATGTAGGGAGTGGGAACATAGGCCAAACGCAGTGCACTACAGGACCTCTATGGGAAGTTCTGCAGTGATCACTGGGGTACTCCTTCACAACCGCTGCACAGTAACGCATTGCCCTTTAACTTCTTACCCCCATTAATCAGTTTTTGGTCTTTAGAAATCAAATGGGTTTTAAGAGAAGAGGTATTCCCTCCTGGGAGAACCACTGTGATCAGCAGAGGAAGCAGCCCCTCTGTCCCACTGGGCCATCCCAAGCTGCATTCCCTCTCTCCACCAGTCAAATGGTGTGCAGACAGAAGGCTTCCAGGACCCAATGCCGAGGTCACACCATAACGTTCCTTTCTGGCATGCATGCATCTGTAAACGGAGGAAGGTGTTTCAAGTAGACGCGCATCTACAGAATTTAGAAAGCAGAAGAAATATTTATTCCAAATCAGGTTTACTCTGCATTGTAAAATTTTCTGATTTTTCCTCTTAGGTTTCTGGGCTATGCTGATAAATTAAGATTGTGAGAATTCTGTGATTCAAACAAACTTTCAAAACAAAATTTTCAGCACCATCCTTAACTCCAAGTAGCTCCAACTGCTCTCCTTTTAAATTAGTAAGATACCTTGGCCGCTGGTCTTCTCTCTAGCCTTGGAAATAAAGGCATAGTTTCTTCTTAAAACAGATAGAAAAAATACCTGAAGAATCTAAGAGCTTGACCCAGCCCTATCTCTGAGGAATATATCCATTCTCCAAACACTTATCTTCAGTTGGGCTGAACACTGTTGGGCATTCTACCCTAACAAGCGTCTGCGGAACAAGGTGGCGAGCCTAGTGCAGCACGCACCCTGCTCACCATTCCTATGGCTACTTCTGTGCACGCCACTCAGTTTTCCCAACCATTTCATTAAGTGGGTGCTGCTATTTCCATTGTGTGTGTGAGGAAATAGAGACTCCAAGAGTGGAAATCATTTGAGTCCAGAATGTTCTTGTCGTATAGCCCTCACAAAATGAATTCTATTGTTCATACATGCCACATTTCATCTGCACATCCGTTGATTTGCACTTAGATTGATTCCCAACTTGGCTGCTACAATAATTGTCAAAACAGACATGGATGTTCAGTATGCTAACTTCCTTTAATTATAAGGCCAGAAATGAGGCTGATACGTTATATGGTAACTCTGTTTTAGTTTTGAGGTTTTGAGGGACTAACTACCATGCAGCTTTCCAAAATATTGCTAGTCTCATTTATATTACCACAGGAAAAAAAGAGAGAGAGAGAGAGAATCCTGTTGTTTGCAACAATATAGATAAATCTGAAGGCTATGGGAAATAAGACAGGTACAGAAAGACAAAAGCAACATGATCTCACTTATCTGTAAAATATAACATGTCAGTCACAGAAGCAGGAAGCAGCATGATGGTTACCAGAGGCTAGGAACTCAAGGACGAAGGGCAAGCAGATGGGTAACAGGACAAGGTGACTGGATAGGAAGTTTCAGTCCACTTAGAGGATTAATTGCAGTGCTGTAGCTATAAATTGGCCAAAGTTGCTAAAAAAAATCTTATATATTTCAAAATTCCTAAAACAATGTATTTTAATCATTTTCCTCATAGACAAATGGTAAGTGATGTAATTGATATTAAATAAATGGATAAATCTATTTATGATAAATGTGCATCAATTATTTGCCAATTAAAATAAATAACTGTGGACTAGAGTGATGGTTCAGAGGTTAAGAACACTGATTGCTTTTTCAGATGACAGGGGGTTCCCAGCACCCACATGGTGGTGATGCCTGATGCCTCTTTTGGCCTCCATAGGCACTGCACTTATGTGACAGACATGGCACACAGGGAAAACACTCAACACATAAGATAAAAAATAGGCAAATCTTAATAAATAAATAAGTACATAAAAGTAAAATTATCTGATATCAAATCAGGGTTAAAGCATGTGTATTCTGACTATGGATTCCCATGTACTCTCTCCTGAAAGCAATGAGCCATATTCATGACAGTTTTCAGGTAACCACACTGCCGCAGCCTGGACTTTGCTGTAAATCCAGTCACACAGAAAATTCCTAAGATATACAGCTCTCCAGGTAAACTCAAAGACACTGGAGGTATTTATGGCTCCCCATCTTTTGGGGGAGTTCACATCTTGTTTCCAAAATCCCTGACTTTGATAAGTCCTGTTAAGGGCAGTTGTAGTTGTACGATCCATTGCTCAGAGGAGAGTCTGTTCTGAATTAGAAAATTGTTGCTGCTAAAGAGCCCCTGGGGGTTGGGGGCTGGGGGTTGGGGGTGCTGCATATGGGCTCAGCATGGCAGGCTCCTATGCTGATAATGAATGGGGGAAACGTGGCCAGTAAGGCCCACAGAAAGAAAAACACTTAAGCCTCTTGATGAAAGGCCATATGAGAAGGTAAGTGTTATAATTCAACAGAAAACACAAGCCAGTGGCAGGTTATCCTTCCTTCCAGACAGACAGTTCAGGGATGGCTTTCCTGCAGCTCCAGTGGCAGTGATGGATTAACTGGGGAGGAGAAGCAGCTGAGCTGACCTACCAGGTCCACACCGGCTCCCCAGTTCTCCCCGGGCTACAGGGCTTCAGGTCAGCTTTAATCCCTCTTCCCCTCCATTCTCCCACAGATCCAAGACAAGTCCCAAGAGACACCAGACCTGGAGAGCATCCTCCAAAGCTGTTTTCTGAAAGACAGGAGTTTTTCCCAGGTGCTTGGCACAAGCCCCCATTTATTACTCTGCTAGGAAGGCTTGTTGAGCAGTCTGGAGCTGAGGAGTGTCCAAATCCAAACTCGGGGTTGGGGGGGGTGTTGGCTCTTCAGATTTCTCAGAAGTGTGTCTGGAACAAGCTATTCCTCCTTTCAGAAGGCCCTCAGAAAGCTTCACTGGATATCTGGGGGTGAGCATTATTTGGGGTGGGAGTGGAAAAGGGACCTCCCTGTCCTGGTCTCCATCTCTGGTCTCTGATAAAGACAGCTGCTTTCTGCTTTCCCACCCCTTTTCTGGTCCCCACCATGACAGGCTTGTGTTGCCAGTGCTTGCAAAGCCATTTTATTTCTATTCAGTAAGTGTGCTCTGGATTTAGACACGGTTTGTGGATTGACGGGCCGCTACAGGAAATGTTACTCAAGTAGGCGATACTCAGTCAACGCTCTCAAGTCTCTCCACATAGGGAATCACCTTCATCCTTTTCCAAAGCTGGTCAGCATCCCACAAAGGCAGTCACAGCGGCAGACAAAAGTCACATATCTCTGTCTGAGGATTTCGCATCCAGTTCCAGATTATGAAAGTAGTCTGACAGAGAGTAGTAGGAAACAGGTGTGGGTACCAGCTCTAGAGCTGAACCCCTAAGGGATTGGTCTAAATTACAGATGATGAAACCGAGTCAGGAGAAAGTAATGTTCCACTTCATTTTTTAGTCTCACTCATATTTTTGGTAAGGAATCTTTAGAGACTTTTCTATGAAAATTTATCATTTCCTATCTTAACAATTTCATGAACCCTGGCCTGAGAAATGCTATATACAAAATCAGAATGATCATGTACTTCAAGCTCTATTAAAAAAAACATGGGGAGTTTATAAAATTGCAAAGGCTTTAGAGTATAACAAACCTGAGTTCACATTACATCACTTAAAAGAAACCTCTCTCTCTCTCTCTCTCTCTCTCACACACACACACACACACACACACACACACACACACACACACACACACACATGCCAAAAATCTGCAGACATTAGATGGCTTNACATGCCAAAAATCTGCAGACATTAGATGGCTTGTAAAAATCCTAAATCTCCCAATAATTATGAAGTAACGGTGATCTTCTTTCTACTGAAGCCAATTTGAATTAAAATGGAAAATAAATTAAGCTTTGCCTTCTCTCCTCTCTAATTCCCTGTATCATTTTTCCAGGGAAGCAGAAATGGGAATGGCTGATTTCCTGACCAGTTATATTAGAAATATGATATGTTGTATGTAAATAACATGCGGCACTCTCCAAAGAGCGTTCACTTTTACTTTGTGTCACATTCAGCCTTGACACATTACATATATACAGATTGCTCCACTCTAGGTCAGGAGGTTGACAGCTTTGATTTCATAGAAAAAAAAATGCAGGTTTTAGGACAAGTGACAAAAATGAGAGGACCAAGGATGGCAGGGGAAACAGGGATATAGTTCTACTTCTCATCCCCAAGACCCTGGAAAACAAGTCAAATTCTTGCAACAGCCAATAGCAAAGAGAAAGTCATGCCAAGCTATGGCTAAGAATAGAGTCAGCTATCTGGAATCCTTCCTGGTTACATAAGAATTACAGGATTTTGTTTGTTTATTTATCTTTCAGTGGAGAATGTCATGGGTTGTAGTAGTACTGAAGAGCTCCACAATAGCCCAGAATGGAGTATAACAAAGGTTTATTTATTTGGAGATCAAATTCACAGGAAAGGTAGCGAATCCACAGTCTTCTGCTTGTGCTGGGAACTGGAATTGAATCCAGAAAAAAAGAAAAAAGAAAAAAGCCATGCACGCTTTGTCTGCCTTTATAGTACATGAGACCACACCCAAAGTGGGCCAGTATCTTAAAGGCTATTGGCTGAAGGAGTTCCCACAACAATGAGAATTTTTTGTTGGGATTGTGTTGAACTTGTAAATAGCTTTTGGTAGAATGGTCATTTTTGCAACATTCATTCTACTGATACATGAATGTTGGAGGTTTTTTTATTTCCTAATGGCTTCCTCAACTATTACTCAAAGATCGGAAATTTTCGTCATAAAGGTCTTTCTCCTTCTTGGTTAGGTCTATCCCAAGATAGTTTATTGTCTTTGAGACTATTGATTTCTTTCTCAGTGTTTGGTGGTGGTGTACAGAAAGGCCTCTGATTTTTGCAAGTTGATTTTGTATCCTATAACTTTACTAAAATTGTTTTTTCTAGAAGTTATCTGGTATGATTTTTGAGATCTCTTACATATAATATCATATCATCTGCAAGTAGGGATACTTTAACTTATTCTTTTCCTATAGTATTCCTTTAACTTTTGTGCCATATTAGTCTAACTAGTGCTTCAAGTATCTGCTGTGAGATTGTCTCTCGTGGACCTAACAGGAAAACTACATCCACAACATCTCAGTCAGACATGGCCACATAAATAAGATCTTAATAAATGACAATATTAATAGATACACTAACACAAAAGGAGGAAACATCACAGGGCCCCACCCTTAGGCAAAGCACTTCAGATGACTAGAGACTACAGAGAGGGAGAGTTAATGTTTCATGGGGATGAACCTAGGAGTTGGTTATATAATACAAAGTTATCATCCCTGATATCTTATGTACCCAAAGCATGGTACGTGAACTCATCAGGATTTATTATTTCTATGTAATCCATATGATTACATACATTATCAATACAATCAATCTATCAACTATCTATAGATAGATCTATAGATAGATAGATAGATAGATAGATAGATAGATAGATAGATTCAAAGAAAGAGAAGAAGTTGGAAGAGCATGTGAAAGGACAGATGGAAGGGGCATTGGGAGGCCTGGTAGTGATTAGGGGAAGAAAATGGGAAGGAAGAAGTGATGCAATTACATTTTAACCTAAAAATTTATAAAGTATAAGATCAGAATGCATTGTCAGTATAGACAAAAATACTAAGGAACAAATTTAGTAATAAAGAAAAAGTTGGTTGATTAGAGATCATGAATATCTGGCTTATTCAGAGAAGACTGGGAGCAGCGTGCCTTGCAGTAGCCCAGAGTGTCTGTGTGTGCTAGGCTTTGAGGGAAGAGGCAACTGCTTCCAGTTGTTCAGTCAGAACAAAAATACACTTGCAGCAAAATCAAAGGCAAGGGTTCTCAAACCCTGCGAGCTCCTTAGGATCCCCAGAGAAGACATCCAGGTATCCTGTTTGAGAGGAGCTTTGCCCTGAAGAATCTAACATGAGACAAGGTGTTGTGCTATGTGCTAGAGTTGTCTAGTTCTTCAGGACGAGATGCCTGGGTTCTTTGATAAAAGAAGCAAGTCTATGATTTTGTTTAAGAGTTTAGGCTTCATTTCCTGGGTTTTCTCTAAGTCTTCCTGAGCAAGGAACTGGGATGTTTATCACAAATTCTATTTCCTGAAAACGTGTCACCTAATCCCAGCTCAGCTAATTCCTGCTGTCTCCTGTTCACATTCTTGTCATTTGACTGTACCGAGAGGAGGGCACACTGTCACACTCACAAGCTGTTTGGTTTTCGTGCAAGATGTAAGCTTCAGGATCTTCATTTGTTGTACAAAAGAGGCTGAGTAAACCTAAGGTCTTAAAATGGAGCTCCATGGAGAACTCTGGAAGGACCTGGTGTCCCACATCAAGAACAGTTGCTGCACCCCCAGCGTCGAACAGAGAGGCACTGTCTATCCGTTGTGGACACCTCTGGCCTCTAGTGGTAATTCCTCTGTAAAGGGGCAGCAGTTAGGTGTGAAGAAAATAGCAGAACAGAGAAGTTCTGAACTCTAAGGATCACAATTTGCAATAACTAAGAAGTCACCGAAATATCCATCAATAGGTTGATGGATAAGCAAATTGTGATACCTATAGATAAAATAGAAAATTATTCATTCATATAAAGGAATGGGGTGCTGATACATGGTAACAATGTCAGTGAATTTCAAAAGCACCATGTTAAGTGAATGGAGCCAGGTACAAAAGTTTACATGTATGAGACTATTTGTGTGACATGTCTGGAATTCATAGACAGAATGCAAATAGGTAACTTATAAGCACTGCGGATTGGAATGATGAAGAAGGAAATGGTTTCTTTGATGTGGGGTTTTCCTGGCTTATTAGATATAGGCTTTTACTTTTAAGTTGGGACTTGTTTTGGAACTAAGTAGATGTAGCGATTATACCACACTGCAAGTGTCATTGAATTATTTGAATGATCATTTTCATTGCAACGTATTTAAACAGAATGAAATCTGTTGGGACTGATGCTAATATCTATCTCAACTCTCATATTTGACAAGTGTGAGCCTATAAAACAAGTATTTGTAAAAGTTGTGACAAAATTTAAGGAAAACAGAGAGTCCCGAATATCCCAACAGTAAGAACTCTGAAGACAGACTGGTCAGTGTGAAAAATGGCTAAAATACACTCTATCCAGGCAACCTCTGGACAGTTTACCTCATCCTGCCTCAGTTTTATCATCTGTAAAAAGGAAATAGCAAATAGTGGGTACCTATGGGGAACTGAGGAGATCCTGAGCCATTGTGTAAAGATGAATGAAGTCCTGAGTGAATCTGTATTGTTGACAAGGGGCAGTCATGTCAAGGACCAAGAAATTGGCCCCATGGGAGATTGGTAAAGCCTTCATCTGGCCTAAGTGCAAGCATTTACACACAATTGGCCAGCATGTGCAAGCACTAGCAACCGCAGCTTCCTCTTCCTAGATGTTTGTAGCCCAAGACTGCTTACCTACAGAAGCCTCCTGCAGAGAACTAGCTAGCCCCTCCCTTTATCTGTCCATAATAAATATGCTGTTTCCCTGTTGCTGCAATAGGTGGTCCATCAGAGTGCAAAGCCAATCTGTCCCTAACTTTTCTGAACATATGTCCGTGTGTCTGTCCCTCACCACCCCTAGTCAGGGTTCTGTGACACCCACATCACAGGCTTGTGAAAATTAAATAAATGATTAGATGTAAAGTGCTAGGGTAAGACATGGGGCAGAGCACATGCTCACTATATGACATTTATTGTTTATTAAGAAACTGAAAATATATATTTAGAAAAGAGGGAAGTTTGTGGTAAGAATTTGACCTGCTAGATTGCTATATACAACATAGATAAAGATGACTTTGTGTGAATGTAATGTTAACATATAAGAAGAAGATTGACATTTTTACATACTATTTATTGAGGGAAAATTTTGATCAAAGAATCTTTGGACATTTTGAAGGAACATGAAAGAACAGACTATTGTCTAAGAGTAGATAGCAGAACACAATATCATGATGGTGACCTTGAAATGCCCTTGGTCTGAGAGTTTTTTTATATGCAAAGATTGCCCAGGAGTATATATCAATACCTTTAGACATTAGGAAGCAAATACTTTGGAATTTTACATTGGTGCAAAAAATTAGTGGGAAAACATATTAGACAGGAAAGGTCTAGAAAAATGAGACTGCATTTCTTAGGATACTTGTTTTTGTCAGCAAGATCGAATCTATACTTGAGTAGAAAAAGCCAAAGAAGAGATCAACTTGTAATTCAGAGAGAAGGCAATTTTCAAAGCCATAGTAGAGGTGGTGTCAACTGTTAATACTGAAAGCATAACATTCTTCAATAAATATACTTGAAAATCATGAATTCAAGGCCTTTATATCAGCTATGTTCCAAGTGATATGGTGGTCTTCAGGTATACAATTAGAAAAAGGCAATTCCCTACTTTGTGGGCTGTACAGTCCAACAGAGGTGAGATAATTGCTTAAGATCTGGTAGGTACTTCAATGTCAGCATGCCCAAATCCAAATTCCAAAACATCCCCTGTAATCATTCTAAGTTTCCTTTTGCAGTAAATTTTACAAGAGTAGGATTCATTATTGATACGTTTTATTGTTACCCTATATTCAATTCACCACCCCAGTTGTGTCTGTTTTGATGGGCAGTGTCTTCCGAACCCACTCCCCTTTCTTTCCTCTCCATAGCCCATGCTGTAAGGAGATGCCATCCCCTGGAACTCAGAAGAAGCTTCCTAATGGTACCTTATGTCCACTCTGACCTTTGTCAGCTCATTCTCAATGTAAAGGAGTGCAAACGCCCTCACCAGGGACAAATAACATTGTGTGATCTGCTCACTCTCTGCACCTCCACCATGCCATTTCCCTGCCTCATTACCTCTTCATTTCTTCAAACTTGTCATGTGCTCTTCTGTCATAGACCTTTTCGGTGCCATCCCTACCTTCCCACTGATGTATTTAATTAACACAATAAATCCTGTCATTATGTACTAATATTATTAGTATTTGTGTATGAGTGTATGATTGTTTAATTGAGTTTTCTTTCATGGTAGATTGAGCTTCATGGGGATAGACTCTATTGGGTTGCGTCATGACAGTTTTCTCCCTGGATGGGAGGAGATCCAATCAACACCTTTTTCCTTCTTCTATAACTCCAATAACAACCCAAAATTCCACCAAAGTTCACTTCATGTAACCTATGAATTAAGCTTATTTACACAGCAGTTGGTGAAGCATTACAGGCAGGAGTGTAGGTGGCCTTAAATCAGTTACACCAACATCCTTGTAACCAGCATAAAGGATAAATTCCTCATGGCTATGTAGATAGAGCCAAATCCTTCAGTCCTCCTGGCAATAAAAGCTACAGCAGTTCACTTTTTACAAGTTAATTGCTACAGTTGATTTTTTGAAATACCTAAGTAAGAAGAACGAAATGGAGCACGGTAATAGAAACTATGAAAGGGATAGCTGTGACTTCACTGAATGATAGCAATAGTTGGGATCGAAGTAGGTGGAGCTAGAGGTAGACATAAATAGATGGTGTAGTGGCATTTCATTTGTATTTTAATAAATAAAACTTGCCGTAGGATCAGAAAAGTAAAACAGCCACACTGGCCAGCCTTACAGACCAGGCAGTAATGACACAAACCTTTAATCCCAGTAGCCATAATGACACACACCTTTAATCCCAATAGCCATGATGACACAAACCTTTAATCCCAGTAGCCACAGTCTTACCATAGAAACCAGGCAGTTGATGTGGGATTCCCCTCTGTATGCTGTGATTACCATTAATGAATAAAGAAACTGC
>JAQHUG010000191.1:664329-678248 GCA_028555095.1 Dicrostonyx torquatus | reverse complement strand
TCATGTTACAATCTCTCCAGCCAAGTTCAGCAATTTTTTCCCAGAAAAAAAAAGTAATAATCTTGGCTTGCATATTAGAGCCGTCCAAGAAATCTCTACTGCCACTTCACACACATCCAAGTATTCCACATCAAGCTGGACCTTCTCTTGCCACAGACATGAGTTCCTGTTCTTTTCAGATAGCATATGAGCTCCAGTTGCACTCCAATTCAGGCATGCTGAGAAGCTAGCTACCGCTATGGTAAAGGTACACAGTTTGGAGGGGACAGTAATCCTTATCTGATTTAAACCTTAAAAATCTTGGACTTCAATCTCCACAACTTTTATTCCTTCCATCTAGTTCTTCAAAAATAAGAAGTCCTTCTAAGCTTAGTGTCAATTGGAAAGTATTTGTGTATTCTGGCGGTTAAAATGGAAAGTGTGAATTTACAGAAAGTCTCTATACAGAGATGGTGGGAAGCTTAGCAGAGGCGTGGAGGGCCAGGAGGTGGTTGTGGGGTGCTTACAAGACAAAGCCAAGAAAACGAGACTCACAGACTCAGAGTCAATTACGCTCAAGTTTCACTGCCTCTGCACCTTTGTGCCAAAGACAACGTGTTAGATGCTGGGCGAAAATGTTTTCATCTTAGCCAGGAGAAGAGAGACTACCAGTGTGCTGCTCTGAGTAGTGATGTAGCTGGAGCATTTGGCCTCCACAGAGTCTTGGTGGCACTATCAAATGACACCATGCTATGCCTAAATGTTGATTTAAGAATAATCTTTTGGGAGCTTTTTACAAGCATTCCGAGGAAGAGCACAAATAGAAAAAAGGAAATTAAAGCAGCAATAATGAATTTCTTCTCCAGATGCCTAGGTTCCCAAGATGCTCAAGAAACTCTAGATCCCCACTCTCCAAAAATATGACCCGGTAACCTGGATAAGTAGAAATAAGAATGGAAAAAAAATTAACAACTTGGTCTTCTCAAATTCAAGTTTGGAGACAAAACTCATAAGCAATTATCTAATGAGCAATGTCTCAAAGTTTGCTTTTCTTCCTAAGACCCCTAGAAAGATTTTAAGATTCAGAAAGAAAAGCAGGTAATTAAGTAACAAGTAACTGCTTGCTTGAGGTCTAGGCCAACTGGTTCAAACTGCCCTCTTTGTGACCAAAAAATTCATCTAGCTGCTTCATGCCTTAAGTATATGTGTAGGCTTTATTTGACCATTTTTATCCACCAGAATTTAATAAGCCTCAGAATTCAGCAATCCCTTTAATTGGCTGCTTTCATGTTCAAGGAACCTATCTATTTCTTCTTACATTGACCATCTCATCCACCCACACCAGCAACTCAGCATCTCCACTGTTACACCATCCCCAGCTCCAGAGCTACCCACTCGCCAATTCTGTGAGCTCACCCACCTCCAGGTTCTCACACAGAACTCCTTCCAGGAGCTCTGCCAAGTCTAGAGCAATCAGAGTTGCCTTGGGGATCTACCTTCCTGGGGTCACTGCTTTTCTAACAATCAAAGTCCATAATGAAATGTGATAGGAAAGGAAAAAATAATAACCTAGAGTCCCCAAAACACATACCAGTGCCATTACTCAGCACTTATGAAACCCCTTTAGAACAATTATGAGATGGAGCCAAGGCAGGAGCTGTTGGGGGAAGCAATCTGGGAACAAACATTGGCAGCCTTGCTTACATCCACAAAACCAACTGCAACAAGAGCAATGAGTGCAACCATTGAAAGGTACCTCAAGCCAAGCTGTTCTTTCTTCTCTGTCTCTTCTATATTTAATAGAAGTATGCTCATTCTCATCCTCATGCTGCAATATTACAGTCATTAGATTAACAAATACTGACTTTATAAAGCATTTTAGCGTGTTTCACTAGTAGGAAAACACAATAACAAAATTTCTTAAAGCTTACTATAGAGGTATCTCTTTGGGATCAAATGACCCAAGCCAGCACTATCTACTGACATCACCCATAAAGGGATGACTGAGAATACCCCAGACACTTGTGTTTTGTGTTCTAAATACAGTAATCTATATAGAACCAGGTAAATATCTATTTACTGTTGTCTAAAGCCAAGTCTCATCGACTATACTGTGTACCTTGCAGGATGAGAAATGAAGGTACCAAGACAGGGGTGGTGGTCAGCAGGGAGCTCACTAAAGCGGCATGAAGAAGGATTCGGTTTGTTCTGCACGTCTTTACCCCTTCAGCCTCCACGCAGCCCGAACAAGGGATACCAGTATCCATTCCTTCCAGTAGGCTTTCCTATGGAGTGTACAGGTGAACGGCACTAGTCCACAGAGCTCCCAAATACTCAACTAATTTATTCTCTAATTTTTGCTTGATTATTGTTGTGCATTGAATGTACAAACGATTATTTCATTGTGATATTTTCATGCATGTATATAGGGGACTTTAATTATTCACTCCTCTATTAATTTTCCATGTCCACTTGCCTGTAATACTGTCCTTCTACCCATATGACACACTTAGGACCTTTCACCCAGATTCCGTATATAAATTAAAGTGTATTATGCTTTTCTTCCTGTGTTTGCATCATTTCACTAAACATTATGGGCTTCCATTGTATCCATTTAAAGATGTCTGTCTTTGGACCTAAAGGCTGGTCCCATAAACATTGTCAGTAGTAGCCCTACAAACATTCCTAAGTAACTATCTGCATAATACTATGACTTTACTTCACTTAGGTGTATTCCGAGGTATGGCACATCTGGATTATAAGTCTAAATTATTTCGGGGTTTTGATTTTGTTTTTCTTGAGGACTTGATTTTTAAGGTGGCTTTGCTAACTTGTACTTCTACCATTAGTAAACAAAGGTTCATTTACCCTGCATTTTTAACAGATTGTTACTGCTTCTTTTCTTGATGATACCTAGACTGACTGAAGTGAGATGTAATGTCACTGTACTTTTATACAATTTATATTTTGTTGTAAAATACCTCACATTTTAAATTAATGTCTTGCTCTATTCTTAGTAACTAAAAAGGCTTTTAATTTTTAAATAAATACCCAATTTAATACTGAGAATTGTTTGTCTGTTTTTGCCTGTTTTCTTGTTTTTGTTTTTCAAGACAGGGTTTCTCTGTGCAACCTTGGCTGTGCTAAAGTTTGCTCTATAGACCAGGCTGACTTCAAACTCACAAAAATCTGTCTGCCTCGGCCTCCTGAATGCTGGGATTAAAGGTGCACACCATCACCACCTGACTTTTTAAAAATTCTCTCATACATTACATCCCAACCACAGTTTTCTATCCTTACCCTCCTCCCTGTTCCCCTGCACAGACCTCCCCTTTCCTCCTGATCCGTTGTTTCTCCATTTCCTTTCAGAAAAGAGCAGGCCTCCCAGAAATATGGGATAACAATAAGACTAGGCACAAACCCTCATAACAAAGCTGGACCAGGTAACCCAGTAGGAGGAAAAGTGTTCTAAGAGCAGGCTAAAGAGTTAGAGATACACCACTCCCACTGTTAGGAGTTCCAAAAGAACACTAAGTTCACATACAACCATTACATCATATACAGAGAAAATCTAGTGCAGACCCACACAGGCTTCATCCATGACTGCAGTTTTAGTCTCTGTGAGCCCCTATAAGCTCTGCTTAATTGATTCTGTGGGTGTTCTCCTGGTGTCCTCAAGCCCTCTGGCTTACAACTTTTCCTCCCCCTTTTCCATGGGGTTCCCTGAGCTCTGCCTAACGTTAGACTGTTCCCATCAGTTGCTGGATGAGGCCTCTCTGATGATGATTGGGCTAAGCACAAATCTATGAGTATAACAGAATAGAGGGTTTTGAAGCTGTAAGGGTCAAATGAAAGCTGAAAGAGAGACCCCGTCATGTTGGAGATGTTCAAACCATGGAATATCTGCTAAGGAAAACTTCAGGAGTTGAGGAAAGTCGGTCCACAAGAAAGGCCTTCTGAACCCACAGAACCAACTAACCTGAGCTCATAGAGGCTCACAAACTGAACCAACAGCCAGGGAGCCTGCATGGGACTGACCTAGGCCCTCCACATATACGTTACAGTTGTGTAACTTGGTCTTCTTGTGGGACTCCTATCAACGGGAGCAGGGGCTCTGACTCTGTTACCTGCTTTTGGGACCCTTTCCCCCTCATCCAGTTTTAGCAGAAGAGGAGATGCCTAGCCTCATTGCAACTTGATATACCATGACTGACTGATATCTGTGGGAGACCCGTCCTTTTCTAAAGAGAAATGAAGGAGGAGTGGATGGGGTAGGAGGAATGGATTAAGAGGAGAGGAAGGAAAGGAATTGTTGATTGGGATGTAAAAAACAAAAATAAATAAACAAACAGAAAAAAGGAAAAATCAGGAAAGAAAAGAAGAAAAGAATTAAAAAGAAGAAAGGCCTTCTGAGTTGCAAGTTTCCAGACCCCAGGGACAGCACTGTGGAGCTCATATCATGATACCACATGCAGACCTGGAGCTATGAGGTTTGTTTGCCTTGCTGGGTTTCAGATTTGCCTTGGGTTTGCTCTTCCTTTCTTGGCTCCCTGCCTACCTTTTGAAATGGGATGTCTAGCTTATGCCATTGGATATTGAGAGTATGCCATTTTCTCTTTTTCACAGCCACTCACAATGAATTTTATATTGATTTTCAGAAGAGACTTTGAAGCTTGGACTTTAAAGTAGCATGTAAACATTTCTAAGACATTGTGGACTCTAGAAGATGAGCTGAATCCATTTTGCATTAAGAGATGTCTGCAGGAATTTGAGCCCCAGCATGGAATGCTATGGTTTCAATGAAAGGTCTCCTGTGGGCTCCTGAGTTCAAGGTTTGGTGTCCAGGTACTACCACTGTTTAGGGAGGCTGTGGAAACTTGGGCTGAGGGGCCCTCGTGGAGGAAGTAGATCATCATCGGGTCTATGTTATCCCTGACTTCTTGCTGTCTTGTTCTGTGCTTCCTGGTCAACCTACAGCATGATGCTCTTCTCAAGTGAATGCTGACTAAACTCTCTGAAACCCTGAGCCAAAATAATAAATCTGATCATGGTGACAAAAGCTATGGCAGGTCCCAAAGAAACCAAGGAGGAATGGCTAACTGTGGCATTCATTAGCATACCAAAGCACAAGTTTGGCCTCTAGGCTCAAATAGTACTTGTGGCTTCTCCCAGCTCTTCTCATCTCACCCCCCATCCTAAACCTCTGTAGCCCAGGGGCTTCACTTACCTTCCCCAGCCTCTCATTCCTTCAGCCACGCATTCTCTTGGTTCTCTGGCTCGTGGCTCCTCTCTCGGCTTATGTGAGTCCTCTTTGTCATCTTGGCTCTCTCTGTCTCTTCTCTTCTTGTCTCTTCTCTTTTCTTCTCTCCTCTCCTCTCCTCCCCTTCTTTCTCCTCTCTTCTCTTCTCCTCTCCTCTCCTCTTCTCTTCTCCTCCATTCTCACACCTCCCATTTTCTTGTGGCCCAGTTCAGTTTAGACTCTTCCAGATACCTCTGACTATAGTTTCCCTCATATCTACGATAAATACAATAAAATCCTTCTCTTCAATGACGCCTTAGAGCAGTCATGTCCTCATTTTCATTCACTAACTAGTACAGATTTCAAGTTACAAATTAATCAGAAAAGAATTTCTACTAAAAGACAGTCATATGCCTCAAGCAATAAGGAAAACCCATTTTCCTTTCTATGTTTGAGTAATTTTTCACCGATGTGAGTTTTTTTGGTGGTAGTAAGAATTATTTTTCACTAGAGGAGCTGTACAATCCAAATGTGCTCTATTATAGCTTTTCTTTAGGTTTGATCCAGGCACTCAAGCTGTACTTAAGGATTGAATCTCTCTGACTCAGACTTTGGGTATGTGTCCAGGAGCCATACAGGAGGAGCACAGTGGTAGTGATCGCTTCTGGAAGCCCCATGGGAGCAATGACTTCACTGCAGGAATGGGAGAGCAAATTACAAACCACCACCTTCGAGCTTCCCAGAGGCAGTGAGAAAGCCCCACCTACAGTGTGTGCTCTGCTTCAGCCACCTGCCTGCCTTTATGCCCTGCAATCTACCCAACTCAGCCTTCTAGCTTCCTAAGGATCCCACAGACCAAATGGGCCTATTTTTCTGCCAAAATCTACTTGAATCAGCCGGGTGCATTTATTTTCTTGAAGTTATAAGCCCCGACTGACAGAGATCTATGGTGTTCTGTGTTAATAGCTAAGTAACCCGGGACCAGTTTTCCCTGGCAGAAAATGTTGGATGATATTCCCTTTAAGTTAGGATGTAGTCAATTTTGAAAATGACATTATGAAATGGAAAACCTTATGAAACAGTGAATTGGATCAATTTGCTATCACGATCGTGGTATTTTACACATTTATCTGTATACTTCATGATGAAGTTACTCATGTCCTGAAATTGTGTGCTCTGCTGCCCCTGACATTTTTCTCACTTGTCAGGCTTCAGTTCTGACCCGGTGTGCAAGAGAGTCAACACAGACCAGCAGTTTCCAAACAGGGTTTCTATCAGGGCTCCCCTGTGTAACAGCCCTTTTAAAGTGTAGAGTTACATTTTTATCTCCAGGTCTGTTAGAATGGAACATTCAGAGGCAGGGCAAAGGATCACACAATAACCCCACCCCCATTCTGAAGCATGCAAACACACACTCTCCTGTAATTTTAACAGATATTTTTTCTCTTCTGTTTTTAATTGAAAGTGGGTTTTTCATACAATGTGTTCTGATTGCAGCTTCTCCTCCCTCAGCTCCTCCCAGATCCTTCTGCACCCATCCAAACCCACAACCATTCTTTCCTTTTTCATTAGACTACAAACAAGCATCTAAAAAATTAATGAAGCAAATACAAACAAATCAGAATAGGACAAAGCACATAAAGAAGCAGAACAAAAAGGCCAAAGGAAAAGTGCAAGAAACACACATAAACACTGAGACACAAAACATTTGCATTCACAGGAAACTCATAAAAACAAAATCAAAAACCATAATACATAAGCAAAGACCTGTAAGAGGAAAGAAAAAGCCCAGAGGAAGTGCTGTAAAACAAAAAAATCCCCCCAAAACTCCACTGAGTTTGTTCTGTGTTGGCCATCTACTGCTGGGCATGGGGTCTGTCCTTAAACGTGAATTGTATACCCAGGGAGACTCTGTTTGAGAAAACTAATTAATTGGAGACAGCTCCTGAGTTAGCAATGGATCCTTGCGCCCACTTTCCCTTTCAGTACGGGGACTGTGCAGGCCCTGCGCACACTGCCACAGTCTGTGTGAGTTCAGACCTGGCTCAACCCTGTTGGTGTCTAGGTCTTGTTTCCCTGTTGCCCTCCTTTATTTTTAAATGGGGTTGTTTGTTTACTTGATTTCTAAGTTTTTTTTAATTCTTTATATATTTTAAATATTAGCCCTCTATTGAAGGTGTGGTTGGTAAAAGTCTTTTCCTATTCTGTAGGTTTCCATTATGTCCTAATGATGGTGTTCTTTGTCATAAAAAAGCTTTTCAGTTTAATGAGGTCACATTTATTAATTATTGTTCTGAGTGCCTATACTATCAGTGTTCTGTTCAGAAAGTCGCCTTCTGTGCCAATCAGTTCAAGACCATTTTCCACTTTGTCTTCTATCAGATTCAGTGTGTCTGGTCTTATTTTGGGATTCTTATTTTGGGGTCCATATGGAGTTGAGTTTTGTGCACAGTGATGAGTATGGATCTATTTGCATTCTTCTACCTGCAGGCATCCAGCTTGATCAGCACCATTTGTTGAACTGCCTATTTCCCAGGGAGTATTTCTGGCTTTGTTATCCAATATCAGGTTTCATATGTATGTAGTCTTCAATTTGATTCCATTGATCAAAGTGCAGTGATATTTTATTTGTATAAATAAAGCTCTAATGGCAAAGCTAAGTCATTAGAGGCCAGGCAGTGGTGGCACACAACTTTAATCTCATGACTCAGGAGACAGAAGCAGATGGATCTTTGTGAGATCCTTGGGTTACACAAGATTGATCCATAAACAAATCCAGGTGGTGGTTGCTCACATCTTTAATCCTAGTGTTTGGGAGTTACACTCCTTTAATCCCAGCACTAGGGAGCTGGAGACAGGAACAATGTAGCTAGGTGGAGAGGAGAATATAAAGACCCCACATTGGAGTGTGGAGTCTGAAGTTTGGTGGAGACACAGTGCTGTCTAGGCAGTCTGACGTTCTCCCCTTCGGTCTGAACATTGGTAGAAGTCTCTATTGGATTACTGCTTGAATTTGCAATGGAGGACAGGAAGGTGAATGGAGATCACCTACTGATGGCCGGAGTGGCCAGTGGGTTACCAACCAGAAAGTGCCTGTCATATTGGTGGCTGGCACAAAGGGGTGGGGTAAAGGAGGAAGGCTGAGTCTTGGAGTTCCCAGAGAATTGAGACAGAGAGGTAAGGCAGGTCCCTAAATGTTTTTTGCTACAGGGCTATGAGAGCAAATATGGATTTATGACTACATTGCTTTATTTATTATTTCTCCCTGGAATTTTCATATATTTTGTAGGAATTCTATCCTTGTAGTCTCTTAATATATATAATAATATTTATGAGGATATGAGTAAATTAGTTTTATCTTTTAGCCCTATCATTTTCTTTATGATTTCCTCAGGAAATGTTCTAAATTAGTGCATTGACTTGGGCAGACTATCTGCTAGTAAAATAATATCTATATCTTAGTCACTATCTGATGGTTGTGACAAGATATCAAGACCAAGGTAGTTTATGAAAGGAAGCTTTTAATTTGGAGACTTGCTTAGAGTTTCAGACTGTGAGTGTATGGTCCATCATGGTGGCGAGCAAGGCAACAAGCAGGAAGGTATGGTGCTGGAGTATCAGCTGAAATCTTCACCATCTTATCCAAAAGCAAGAGGTAGATGGGGAGAAACCTCAAAGCCATCCGCAGTTATACACTTCTTCCAGAAAGGCCACACCTTCTAATACTTTCTAATTCTTCTAAACAGTCTGGAAAACAAACATCCAAATGTATGAGCTTATGGTGGCTCTTCTCACTCAAACCACCACATTCTGGGACTTTGTCCTGAAGATTTCAGTTTTAGAAGATTGCTTTCCAGTGTTGAAGACTATCTCAGGAACTAAGATACTGTCATTTCTTAAGTCAAAGTAATGAAAGTCCTAGGATCTTATCATCACTGAAGATAAAAATGAAAGTATTCTTAGACCAATCGATTTTACACAGTGTCTACAGAGGCCAAGGAGCTATAAAGAAGCTATTTTCGGGAGAAGGGAAGAAAGGAGGTCTTTGGAGATGGGTGCTGAGGAAGAGTGGGATTCTGGGAGTGGGAAGGCTGAAGCAGAGAAGGCAGAAGGAAGAAAACAAAGCTAAGGATGTAACTTGTGAGTATACACATAAGTATTTGGAAAGTAGTTTGACATTTAAACATTTATCAAAACAATCATAATAAATTTTCTAGAGCATATGACTTCTACATCTGAAGACTCTTGACCTGGTCTAGAAGGATTCCTGTGAAAACCTTTATTTGTATAAGCCTATTTAAAACCATTATCAATTCCAGCAGATGTGTCCCTTAAGCTACATGGAGAAATAAAGACGGCTGGCTTCTTTGAGCCTCCAGTTGCCAGGCTTCTTGAGCCTCCGTATTCCCCTAGTCATTGCTAGGCTTTCTTATTCCCCAGGTAAAGGTGAGTGCACTTTCTGCCCATTCCACAGTGTCATGACACAGGATAACCAGACTACATAGGGAGTCAAGTCAAGCAGGAAATCAGTTTATTACTGTGAGCATCAGCTTATATAGCTTAAGTGACATGGTGTGATGTGGGGGTACCTCCAGCCAATGAGAGGCAGCCAAGCCCACCTACTGGCTGGAGGGGAGTCTACCTAATTTTTGCTGTCTCATCCTCCCTCAAACTTGAGCCAGGCATTTTTTTTTCTGTCCTACAACAGGCCCTGAGAAATTTTGGCCCAACAAAGGCTGGGTTGGAAGTTTCCCTTCTGCCAGCTTGTTTTCACAGTGCTGGAAGATGTTATGTAGTTTGAGAGGAAATGGGGGAAACATCATTAATGGTCCTACCTAGCTGTGGATCCTGTGAACTTCAATAATAATCTACCTAGCAAGATATTCCCATTGGTGCGATAGTGGCATAATTATTACAGTGAGAACTAACCATTTTCTGGTTGGTTTTTTGCAACCCACTCCACAAGAGGCAACTTATGCCTGATACTGTAAACTCTGTCAAGAGTCTATGGCTGAGGAATCAAAGGCCCTAGAGTTAACCTACTCTTACTGTTTTATGAAATGGACACATCATCGAATTTCCTTATATCTATGTGTATACCCACAGATTAGTGATTCTCTTGGTCTTCATCAGGGAAGCAACTTCTTGTAGTGAGTGGTGGTTAATACAGAGACTTGTGAATAGTCAAAGTACTAAGAATAAATGACTTTGAGTGCTCATCCCCAAGAGAAACATTTATATCAGGCCCTCCAGGGCTCAAGAAGATGGTGGAAATGGTGGGGTGGAAAAAATGGAAGTCAGGGGATGGAGAGAAGTGTTGTTATATGATATCTTCTGAATATAGCATGGCCATTGCCTGCAAGAACTACTGAAGCTGTGGCCACAGAGCAAGATCTGTACAGTGTTGTGTCTCTTAACATTTCATCATGCCCACGGGAGATGGTCCTGAAGTTCCACTCCTCTTGGAAGAATTCTGGGCATTCCATAGTTGCTGAAGTATGAGGTATCATTTTCTTCCACAGAATAGACAACAATCTGTTCTCATGCCCTAGTCAATAACCACACACTTAGTAGGCAAACACAATTAAACACAGTGGATGACAAATATGAAAAGAGACCAGAGGAGGAAGAAGAGGTTTAGTGGGAAGAGGAGGAGGATAAGTGAGATAATGGATTGGAAATGACCAGAATTCATAGTGGACAAGGAATGAAGTTGTCAGAAAATGAAATAATTAATCATAAAAAGTTATGTCATCAGTACTATATGAGGTCAGGAGAGCCTTCATGACTCTCAGGGTCCAAGTGTCACATAAACAGATTAAGAGCTCAGTGACTTCTATTTCTTAAATGAAAAAACAAAACTGAATCTACCATGCTTTTCCCCTGAAATATAGCTATGGAATTCCTCTTTATATTGCATTTCAAGACTGTGATAAGTCTTGGGTTTCTCCCATCCAAGGCAAGGCCACTGTCTGTCCTAACAGTAACCTTCATGAAGCCTAATAAATGCTATGTGCCTCTCAAGACAAGCAGACCCCTTCCTCTTGCCTTACATGTACATTTAGTCATGCTTCATACTGTCTCTCCATAAAAGAAACGTTCCTCAGAATAGTAGGAGCTGATGACCTGCCGAGTTTTTACTGCTCCCTGTTGAGTGTGAAGTCTTCTGATTCCATCTAATCATGTGCCAAATGCAGTAAAGGATCTGAGGATAAAGAGTTTAACTTTCTGGAGTTAGTTGTACATTGATGTATTTATTATACCATGTCATAATACTCACTTTGAATAGCATATGTTACTGTGAGAGTCAAAGATTTATCACCATGTTTTCTCTTTTAAAAAAATTCTCAGCAGTGTATGGACTCAACAGGCTATATTTAGAAATATATGCATATGCAAATATATATGCATGCAATAAAAATTGATGAAAAAGAGGACATAAATTTGAAGGAGAGTATGAGAGGTGTATGAGAGGTGTATTTGAAGGGGTGTATGAGAGGGTTTGGAGGGAGGAGATGGAAAGAAATGGTGTAATTAAATTAAAATCTCAAAAACAAGCAACAAAAATAAATTTTCAGTCAACATAAAAATTTTGCTCACTGTGTACTCTCATTGGACATGGTACTATGTTACATAAAGGCGTTTTCATAGAATTACATACTGGATGTTGGACATATTCCTCGTTGCCTACTCTTGCTCATCCTATTCCTATTCATCCCCTTGTTCTTTAAACTGCTTTAATTTCATGCTGTGCATAGAGGCATTATTTTATGATTATATCAAAAATTTAGAAATTACAAATGAAAGAACACATATACTTACGTTTCTGAGACAGATGAATTCCAGGGATATGGTTGTCTTCAGTTGTCTCTACTTGGCGGCAAAGAGTACGATTTCGTGTCTTATGCCTGAAAACATGCCGTTGTGTACACAAACCACCCATCTACCCATTTCACTGTCATTGGACATATAGGCTAGTTTTCTATGTTGACTCTTATTAACAATAAACATGAATTTCTTTTAATTTAAAATTTTATTTTTCATTTTACATACCAACCCATTTCCCCTCCCCCTTTTCCTGCCCCTTCCCCACCTCTCACTTTCCCACCCCACATCTGCTCCTCAGAGGGAATAAGGCCTTCTTTGAGGAGTCAATAAAGTCTGGCATACCAAGTTAAGGTAGGACCAAGCCCCTCCCCGCTTATCAAGGCTGAGCAAGGTATCCCACCAGAGCAAATGGGCTCCAAAAGGCCAGTTCATGCACCCAAGAGAGGTCCTGGTGCCACTGCCCACCCCCTCCCAACAGATCAAATCACATAACTGTCACCCACATTCAGAGGGTCTATTTCGGTCCCATGCAGGTGCCCCAGCTGTCAGTCCAGAGTCCCTGAGCTCCCACTAGCTCAGGTCAGCTGTCTCTGTGATTTTCCCCATCATGCTCTTGACTCCCCTTATTCATATGCTCTCTCCTGCCTCTCTTCAGGTGAACACCCAGGGATCAGCCTAGTGCTTGACTGTGGGTCACTGCATCTTCTTCCATCAGTTACTGGATGTAGGTTCTATGACAACAATTAGGGCAGTCACTAATATGATTAAAGCTGAAACCCTATTCAGGTACCCTCTCTACTATTGCTAGGAGGTCATCCTTGTGGATTCCTGAGAATTTCTCTAGCACCAGGTACCTTCCTAACCCCATAATGACTCCTGCTATCAAGATATCTTTTATTACTCTCCAACGCTGTCCCTTCCTTTACTGGGTTTTCTGGATCTCTCATGTTCCCATCCCCCATCCCCTCCCTTTTGCCCCCTCCCAGTTTACCCAGGAGATCTTAACTATTTTCCCTTCCTGGTGCCCTCCATGTGTGTCCCTCTTAGGGTCCTTTTTTTACCAAGCTTTTCTGGAGTTGTGGATTGTAGCCTGGCTATTTTTTGTTTTATATCTAGTATTCATTTATAAATGAATACATATCGTGTTTGGTTTTTTTGGATCTGGGTTACTTCACTCAGGAGAATTTTTTCTAGTTCCATCCGTTTGCCTGCAAATTTGAAAATATCATTGTTTTATTCTGCTGAATAATATTCCATTGCATAAATGTACATTTTCTTTATCCCTTCTTCAGTTAAGGGCATCTAGATTGTTTCCAGGTTCTGGTTATTACAAATGGTGTTGCTATGAACATAGTTGAGCAAAAGTTCTTGTGATATGATTGTGTATCCTTTGGGTATATTCCCAAGAGTGATAATACTGGGTCTTGAGGTATATTGATTCCCAATTTTCTGAGAAACCATGTAGGGCATTTTCTTAATTAGTGATTGATAGGGTGGGAGGGCACAGCCCATTGTAAGTGATGCCACCTTGTTCTTGGACCTGGGTTCTATAAGAATGCAGGTAGAACAAGTCAGATGAGCAAGCCAGTAAGCAGCACCCTTCCATGGCCTCTGCCTCAGCTCCTGACTTTAGATTCCTGCCCCATTTGAGTTTCTGTCCTGAATTCCTTCAGTGATAATTCTTTCCTCTCCCAGAATTCTTCTGCTCTCCTTGCCCTGCCTTTACTTCGTGCCTGGTTGCTCCACCTATACTTCCTGCCTGGCTACTGACCAATCAGCATTTTATTAAAATACAATTGATTGACAGGGTACAGACCATTGTCCCACAGCACTCCCCCACTCTTTAAAAAAATAAAAATAAAGAACTCTGAAT
>JAQHUG010000191.1:638496-662659 GCA_028555095.1 Dicrostonyx torquatus | reverse complement strand
AGGCTTCTTATTAATTAATTCTTACATCTTTCATTATTAAACCCATTATTCTTGTCCGTGTTAGCCATGTGGCTTGGTACCTTTTTCACCTCTTGGTACCTTGGTACACATCTTGCTTTCTCTGTGTCTGGCTGGCTTCCTCTGTGTCTGGGTGACAACTGCAGACTGACTCTTTTCTCTCCCAGAATTCTCCTGTTCTCCTTGCCCTGCCTCTATTTCCTGACTGGTCACCCTGCCTATATGTTTTGCAAGACTACTGGCCAATCAGCATTTTATTAAAATACAATTGACAGGGTACAGACCATTGTCCCACAGCAGAGATATACAAGGATAGCCACACCTCAGGAGTCACAGCAGACACACACATACACATTTGGACTTCTGATTTCAAATTTGTTGCCCTGTGAGCTGTTTTTAATCCTCTGTACTAATTAGATAAGCATGTGTGATTAAAGTCCTGCACAGAGAACTGTAGAGCTCCGAGTAAAGCAGGCTAAAATCAGCATAAACTTAAGTGATATTACATGATGACTTTGGACTCATAGCCATAGAATATCCATTTACTGAAACTGCAATTAATTTGTGGTCACTGCAAATCTTTCATCAACTTATTATTCATCAATTTATCTTTCATGAGTTAAATAACCTTTTATTTCTTTCATTGAGCTTAACTATTTCACTACCAAGTAGCTCTTTCTGTCTGCTATGCAATCTATTTGAAAACTTTTTCTACTTCAGATACCTTTAAACATGCCCAGCAGCCTCAGATAACCCTGAAATACTGCCTAGAATATCATTCATTTGCTCACTCAATATTTCAAAGAACCTAAATGTTAAGTGAGGTACAAGACTCAGTGATGCAAAGATAAACACAACACAGTTGCCTCTGTCTCATCCTCTAGCATGGGATGATTTGGTAACCCTGGTGTAAGAAATCTAGGTAGAAGTACTGGGAGCAAAAAATAAACTTAGGAAATGGGTATACTGAAAGAGGATACTTGAAGAAAGGATTCAGCCAGATACATGAAGGACGGGGAAACAAGTTACTGAGAGCAGGCAGTGAAAGACACAGCAGGTTAAAAAAAAAAGGTGTAAGGAAGTAGCCAGTGATGGGGCTGGAGACATGAGGAAGTAGCCAGTCATGGGGCTGGAGGCATGAGGAAGTAGTCAGTGATGGGGCTGGAGACATGAGGAAGTAGCCAATGATGGTGCTGGAAAGACTGGCATGCATGCAAGGGTTGGGTAGGGTTTCTCTTTTCTTGTGCCAAGCTAGATGCTGGTCTTTAGCCTGAAATGTAGGAAAAGACACTGGAAGATTTTAGGTAGGGGGCTATCATGAAAATAAAGAAGGGACATGGGGGTGTAGCAAGGTGAAGGCCTAAACAAAGCCCTAACCAGGCACTGGGCAGTCTGAGGAGGAAAGACTGACTGTCCAGATTCAAGAGAAAGTAGGGCCAGAGAATTCCCAGAAGTTCGGGTTTGGGGGAACAGCACAAATCCCCCTTTTTATTCTAACCTCCGGTAAGTTAGAAAGCGAGAGTGGTATGTCTTTTTTCTATATTTAGTCTGA
The DNA here is from genome assembly GCA_028555095.1 of Dicrostonyx torquatus. Classification (NCBI taxonomy): domain Eukaryota; kingdom Metazoa; phylum Chordata; class Mammalia; order Rodentia; family Cricetidae; genus Dicrostonyx; species Dicrostonyx torquatus. The sequence continues at coordinate 661,089 of JAQHUG010000191.1, read as the reverse complement.
ATATAACTCCAGCAGAAAAACAGTAATATACACTTAACATCACCAACAGTGTCTCGCTGCATGTCCCCACTTACAAGGTGCCACAAAAACAAAATCCCTATTAGTTTGGTCATGCCGGCTTCTCGGGTTTAGGATCATATTTGTTTGTTTCTTTGATCGCTTGTTAGTTTTTAAATCCTAAATTCAAATCTCTTCATGACTTTATTCAAGCAGAGTAAAAGTTTGAATGTTACCATTTGAGAGCAAAAAGCAAAGAATGGAAGGAATAGTGTCCTACAAAGCAGAAAGAGCCTCACACCTGGCTAAGACATTCTAATGATATTCCTCATATTACAGGCTATATAAGCCCCTGACAAGTTTAAAAGAAAACAAAGTGCATTGATTTAAAGTTTTAGTTTTAATTTATGTGAATAAGTGCTTTGCCTGCATGTATGTCTGTGCATCACATGTGTGTGCCTGGTACTTGAGGAAGCCAGAAGAAGAGGTTAGATCCCCTGGAACTGGAGTTCCAGGTGGTTATGAGCTGCCATATGCATGGGTTTTGAAAGCCAAACCCAGGTCCTCTTTGAGAGCAATGTGTACTCTTAACCCCTGAGCCATCTTTCCAATCTGAGCAATTTAGTTTAAATAGCATGTAAGGGGCTGGACAGACAGTACAGCAGTTAAGAGCTCCTTTGGAGGACTTAACAGTTCCCAACACCCATGCCAGACAGTTCACAACAACGACCTGTAACATGTCAGCTCTAGGGTGAACAGATGCCCTCCTCTGGCTCCCATAGGCATACATACATGTACACACATTCACACACACACACTCACACACACACACACACACACACAAGCCAAGTTAAAAAAATAATAAGCAAAAATTAAATAGCCAATGCAGTTAAATGTTAAGAGAGGAAAAGGGGTGTAATTAGAATTAACTGATCTGCCCTGGTAGTAGGGGCACACACCTTTAATCCCAGCACTCAAGAGGCAGAGGCAGTTGGATTTCTGAGTTCAAGACCAGCCTGGTCTATAGGACAAGTTCTAGGACAACCAGAATCACACAGAGAAATCTTGTCTCAAAAAAAAATGCCTTATTTGATCTGGATCAAATTTATTTAATATTTATTATGATGTGAGATTCTCCTTTGTATGCTGTGAATATGTTTTATTGACATTGATTACCAAAGAAACTGCTTTGACTTGTGGCAGGGCAGAATATAGCCAGGCAGGAAATTTGAACAGAAATATAGAGAGAATAGGCAGAGTCAAGGAATTGCCATGTAGTTGCCAAAGAAGAAAGATGCCACTGGAACCTTTCCAGTAAGTCACAGCCTCATGGTGCTACACAGATTAATAGAACTGTGTTAATTTTAGATATGAGAGCTAGGTAGGAATACACCTAAGATGTTGGCTAAGGAATGTTTTAAGTAATATAGCTTCTGTGTGATTATTCAGGTCTGGGCAGCCGGGAAATGAGCCAACAATCACCATTTACATTATTATGTTATAAATAATCAGGAAATAATGTTGATTAAATAATATCTTTTAATTTTTTAAATATATACTTTTGGGTCCTTTCCCTGCCGGATTAGCAGAGCTGGGTTTATTTCTAAGATAGCTTGCATCAATGGGACCCAACTACTGTGCTCTGTCACTGTGAGCTCTCAGACCAAGAGGAAAATTAGGACATTTAGTGGATCTTGACCCTAAAGGTGAGACTGCAAAGTTCTGCCTAGTGGTCACTGAGTTCATATGGGGCAACACTCACAGTAGCCACACAATATTAGTTGCTAGGTAAACACAGGTAACAGATTCCCACTCCAGTAATTTATGGCGATGGTGGTATTTACAATTTTTCTTTCACCACGTGGGACACATCAAGTGTCCTGACAGATAAGAGATGAAGTATTAGATTCAAACAAAAAATAATTTGTCAGTAGCATCTGAGAATTCTCTGTAAGGGCTTGCTGTGAGACAACAAAGAGCCAGGGACTCATAATTTTAATGGCTATAATTTCTTAGGAGATGTAGAAAGGTTTTATCCATAAGTTTGCATTTAGAAGTGGAGAATTTGCCATCCCATAATTTGTGCTGCCAACCCTTTCTTTAAGCTTGACCAACACCATTGATGACACTGGGAAACGTACACAAAATCTCCTAACATGCCTTTTACAATCCTCTATTAGTAAAGGCTTACTTGTTTTGTTTGACTTCATCTTCTCTACATAAGAGATGGTCAAGAGATTTGGCGGATCTAATGTTTATCATGAAGTTCTTGCTGTGCATTTTCTCTGGGTTTGCACAAACACTAACTCGAATTTTAATTCTAAATACGGTGAGGTTTTGCCATGACGCATAAGCTAGCCCCCTTTTTAACACAACTAGGAACTATTCCTGGCTATTATTGAGAAACAGGAAGCTAATGGAGTAAGGGCAACAGATGAGGTATTTCTGTGTTCTGAAAATGTCAAAACAATTTTGTTTGTAGCAAGTATAGTGAGTTGGCATCTATTAGCTTCAGGGTGTGCCTTCTGTTGTAGGAGCACCTTTCAGTTTCTCTCCTGTCCCCCTCTCTTTTAGGATCCAGACCCTTTGTGGTTGCTGTGGCTCTTGCCTGAAATTTCCACTCTTACATGCAACTGTAGCTATTTCTAATTCCTAAACACCACTCAGAGTTCATCTCAAACCTTGTCTCCCAGCAGTTACCTCCTTAAGAGTTACTGTGTCCTTTCTTCCTCAGGTAGCCAGCCTGCTCTGAACCCTTCCAGCATCCCATAGTTCCTCTGCACTGCAATAAACCAAACAAATCATTTCATAAGTAATTGTATATTTTTTTTCTCCTCGTGAAAGTGAGAAGACCATGGGGAATGAGGCTTGGATTTTCCTCTTAGCTGTGCCTTCAGGCAGAGAAATTGGCACTTTTCCAACCTTCCTGAGAATGTCCCTGAAGCCCAATCTAGAAGATCACCCTTCCCACCAAGGCTGTGTCCTTGTTTCCCTAGTTCTGTCCGTTATAGTCCCACCCTCCCTGAGTCAGTCCTGAGGTCCACTTCAAGGCAGCCTCTGGCCTTTTGCCTCCCATATAGCTTGTTTGCACTCATGCTGTGTTTTTGCCTGTTAGAAAGAAGTCCCAGAAATCTGAGCTTTTGTAGGATGTGTTAGTGCAGGTAGGAGCATGTCCAGGTTCTTGATTCCAGAGGCCACAATATACCTGTGCCCTGCCACCCCTCCCTTCCTTCCACACCATGTGACCCTTATGGACAACCACAGACTGCCACTGGTAAGGCTGTGTGAGGCGTTTTCAGCTCTATTCATGCTCCCCACATCTGCTTCACAGGCCTTTGCATCATGATTCATGAGTTAAGAAGGGGTCCAACTTAAAGCCACTGGCTCAACCAATGAGAATGTGGACATTTGTATCTGAAAGATGTTGAATAAAGAGATTAAAGGTATAGCATATAAACTTAGGAGCACATAGATCCAAAAAAGTATTTAAAGAATACTAGTGGAGATTCACTTCCAAATATGATACAGTGCATCTGACTCTTAAGATAATTATAACTATTAACTTATATGGTACATATAGGGCATATTTGATGTAGGACACCCTTATATATGCTGTAAATGTTTTTTACCTTTGGTTAATAAAGAATAGGAATGGTCAATAGCCTGGCAGAAAAGGTCCAGGAAGGAAAACAAGCAAAGACACAAGGAAAAAGAAGGCAGGGTCTGGGAGAAGGCAGCAACCACTGGAGGAAAACAAGCTGTAGGCCTTGGTAAAATATAGAATAATAGAAATGATTAAAGTTGTAAGAGCTAGCCAATAATAGGCCTGAGCTAATAGGCCAGGCAGTTTGTAATTACCTAATAAGCCTCAAGTGGTTATTTGGGAACTAATGGGCAGAAGAGAAACTTCCAGTAACAAATATTGTTGGATGCTATGGAAACAGAACAAAATAGGGTAAATAATCACACACACAAATAAGAACTGTTCATGGATGTTCAACTCTCAAAATAAAAAAAAAATGTTTTCTAAGGTTTGCTAAAACTTTGCACGTTTGTTTTGTATAGTATAATTATAATGACTTGGGAGGCTGCCAATTTATCTACAAAACAAGGAATCTTTTCATCAGCTAATATCTCTCAAAGGTACTAAATTTTGCTTTTTATATAATAGCACATTCCTCCTAGTTTGAAAGTTTATAACCAAAATAACAGTAGCATGTGTTCTAGTTTTGGTCTCCTGCTTCAATAAATGCCATGACCAAAACACCTTGGGGAGGAAAAGGATTTATTTCATTTTACACTTCCAAGCCACAATCTACCACTAGGGGAATCAGGGCAAGAATTCTAAAGATAGGAACCAAGAAAGAATGCTTCTTGCTGGCCCATTCTCTCTCTGGCTTACTTGGCTTGCTTTTTTAATAAAGTCCAGGTCCACCTGACAAGGAGTAATGCTGCTCACAGTGGGCTTGGCCTTTACAGGTAAAGCATCAGTCAAGACAATTCCCCACAGACATGCCTGAAGGCCAATCTGATGGAGAGAGTTCTTCACTTGAGAATACCTCTTCCTCAGTGATTCTATTATGTGTCAAACTGACAATAGAGCTAACCGGTATAACATGCAATCTGGAAACATGTGTTACAAATAAATGAAATTTACTGGGTTGTTTTACAACTGTCCTAACTGGGCATCCATCCAGTGAGCCTGAATGACTGAATGCCTCACCCATGGCCTATCCTGCACAAAGGTGGTAGGGCTATAAATTGTCAGAATAAGGGGTATGCCTGATTCACTACAAGAAAGTTAGGGAGTTTACTGTTGAATGGATAGAGAAGCAGGGCATAAATTTACATCTTGGGGCTTTGATATAAAGTGTTCTACTCTCTCACTGCTACATATTTTGAATACAGGAAAAAGTTAATGTGATATGAGGGATCTTTATAACCCAATCTCATTAAAACACCTAATGGATAAATATGGATGAAATGGGATCAATGCATCATTGCTCCCACTGATGAACGTGGGCTTAAAATTGTCACCTTCAGCACTGGAGAAACATTTTAGGTCAAAAGGTAAAATACACTGAAGAGCTACTGTGGTATGAATTATAAAAGGTGATTTATTTTTAAAACTGGGATACAACAGGCATTGTAAATGAAAGTTTCTGTCCCGCCCAGTCCCACAGTCATTCAGTCCCAAATAAACATACAGAGGCTTACATTAATTATAAACTGTTTGGTCTGTTAGCTCAGGCTTATTATTAACTAGCTCTTACAGTTTAAATTAACCCATAATTCTTGCCTATGTTTAGCCACATGGCTTAGTACCATTCTTCAGTGAATCATCCTCATCTTGCTTCCTCTGAGTCTGGCTGATGAATGCCACTCTGCCTTTCCTCTTCCCAGAATTCTCCTAGTCTGGTTGCCCCACATCTACTTCCTGCCTGGCTACTGGTCAATCAGCATTTTATTAAAACAAAATGAGTAACAAATTTTTACAGTGTACAAGAGCATTCTCTCATAGCAAGATATTAACTCCAAAGCATCCATGCTATGACACATTACACTGACCAGTACAACACTGAAGCTACAGGCATCCTTCTTAGGGTAGAACTTTCACAACCCAGAATCCTTATGAAAATGGCCAATACCACAGAAATTGTCAGACATTGGGCAATAGTTGATTTTTTATTGTTTATATGGTATTAGATGAGTGAAAAATGGCCCCTTATGGGAAAGAGCTGCTAAGTATGCTCACTATAGCCATTGATTCATGATGATACTTAATTTGTGTGTCTTCAAGAAAAATATATCAATAAGGCTATGCCACAAGAGAAACAGCTTTGTAAGTGTGACATCATTCTATGAGTGTCCTGAAAATGAAAGAAACTGTGCAGCTTACTGCCTGGAACACCTGTGATCTCTTTTCTCATCATGCCGAACATTGCAGTCACTTTTCACAAAATAATTTTTAAACACACACACACACACACACACACACACACGCACGCACGCACGCACACACGCACGTATCATAAGGCTAGAAACATGGTTCAGCTGAGCAAGCATGAGTTCTGAGTTTGAATTCCCTGGGTCCATGTAAAGCAGAGAGAGCAGCACACATCTCTAATCCCAGTGCTCCTCCAGCAAGTGGTCGATGGACACATGAGAATCCCTATAAGCTCATGGGCCAGCTAACCTGATACTTGCAGTGACCAACAAGAGACCCTTCCTCAAAAAGGTGGAAGGGAAGAACAAACACCCAGGCTTGTTCTTTGACCTCCACACATACCATCACCATGATACATACCTGCTCGCTCTCTATCTCTCTCTCTCTCTCTCTCTCTCTCTCTCTCTCTCTTTCTCTCTGTCTGTCTCTCTCTTTCAGATTGTTTAAACCATATAGAAAGCACATTTGAAATGAGTTGTATTGTTTTTTTATACCTGTGGGAATTTGCCTACTGTGTGTCTGTGCCCTTAAAAGCCAGAAGAGCATGCTGGATCTCCGGGAACAGAGGCATAGATGGTTGTGAGCTGACATGTGGGTGCTGGAAGTTTAACCTGTCTCCTCTGTAAAAGTTCTCAGTGTTCTTAATTACTGAGCCATCTTTCCAGCTACCTACCCAAGTTAAATATTTTTAAAAGTAAAAATTATTTTTTAGTCTTCTCACAAATATTACTTCCAGACCATAGTTTCCCCTCCCTCTACTCCTCCCAGTTCCTTCCCCAACTTCCCCTCTCCCCAGATCCATTTCTCCTCCATTTTCCTTCAGAGAAGATCAGCCATCCCAGGGATCTCAACTAAGCATGGCATAGCAACTTACAATAAGACTAGGCACAAATGCTCATGGGACTATAGATTTTTCTAATCTTAAAAGCACACATTTTGCTTACAAACAGAAAAATCAGTACATTCAAGTAATTTAAATAATAAGCATTCAATTTATTAAACAGAACTTGGAACTTGCCATTAAACTCCCATTTATGTTATTTATGGAAATACCAAAGCAGATCAAAACTATCCCTTAATAGAGAATGAAGAACTTTTTCATAGACTTGGCTTCTTTAGAGCGACAACTGTTGCTCTGCAATAGAGCTAAATGGAATGTGGCAGAGTCCCATTTTGTAATGTACCTGCTCACCAAATGTGAAACCATGGAGCAAGGTGACCTACGTCAACAGTCAGATCACTGCACAAACCCTGTCTGTGGAGCCTGTGTAAAAAACACACAAACAAAATTGAATTCACCCTTAGGAAGAAACAAGCCTGTGTACAATTCAGTTTCCCAAGGGAACCCTAATACTGTAGATGCAGACATAACACAGTTCCAAATTCTATGTTTTAATAAGCAGTTTGGCATATAGATGGCTAGTCTACCTAAAGTTGCTATTAGTTCTGAAAGAAAATAATGAGTAAAACACCTAACTATACACATGATAATCCTTCCTCCAAAAATTCTCCCATTTTATCAGCTTTAAGTTTCTATAAACTTCTCTCTAGCCAATACACTTCTTATCACAGTTACAGTTTTACCAACTTCAGAATGTAAAGGTATATCAACAATACCTTAATGAGAGAGTGACATCAAAATTGTGAAGAAGGATGTTCCAACCTGGATGACACCATAGAAACAATGATATAGTATCAAGTCTTAGCCCGAAATATTCTTCTGAGAAATCAAGACTATGATTAAGAAGGTGAAGAAGCCCTGGGACTGAGAAAAACCCCATCCTTACAAGGAAGCAAACAAACTCCCCTTACCCAGATCAGTTCTGAGAGTCCCCCGCACTAAGCTAAGATCCAAGAAGGTGTTCTTATCTAGGACTTCTCCCATGGGGCAAAAGTGAGTACCGCACTTGGCCTCTGGTGTGCTCCTTAAGCAGCTGAACCCTAAGAGTGTGCACAATTAATTCTCATTCACTTATTTTTAATTTTTATGCTGAAATCTCCATCATTAAAATGGTGGCATTAGGCAGTAGAGTCTTTGTGGGGAAGGTTATGGTGGCAGAGCCCTGTGAATAGGGTTAGTGTCATTAAGAGAGACTGAGACCTCTCTCTGCTTCTAGCAGCAGAAGTTGGGTGTATAGAATTAGTTAGAAAAAGTGGGTTCTCACCAGGTACTGAATGTATCAACAGCTTTGGGATTTCCTAGCCTCCCAAATCATGAGAAATAAGGTTTTGTTCTTATAACACTCTTTCTATTGCATTTTCTTAGGACAGTAGAAACAGTCTAAGACAATGAATAGTAAGGTTTTTTTATTTTGGCGGTGCAACAAAATACCTATAGTTAACAGTATGGTATGCTTTAAAGAATGAAAGGGGGATAGATCTCATGCTGAATGTCCTTACCTCACAGCCACACAAAAGAGCACGAAGGAAAACGTTAAGATGGTAATGTATCGACTGTCTTGACTGAGGTAATGCTACCATGACACACCTCCATATCCAAATTCCTCACTCATCTGCATGGAAACACTCAGTATATGTAGTGAGGTGTCAGTTATCACCAGTAAAGCTTTAGGAAGTCTAAAACCAAAGCAGAAAGGACTGAAAAGAAAGAGAATAAGTACTCCCAAATGGTGGCTGTAACAGAGGGTAAGGGAGGCAAAACGGCAGACAGAGCTGTGTTACTGGTGTAGACTCAGAGTCACTATACATCCTGGAATTATTTGGATTCTTTTGCTTGTTTTGTGAAGTTTTCATTTCTCGGGTTACATCTGATTGACAGTGCTGCACAGGCTTGATGTGGGAAAACACAAAGAAGGATTCCTAAGGAAGAAATAGTTCTCCAAAAGAGGATCCTAAATTTCAAGCCCTTTAGAGTCCACAAAAAAGTGTATCTTACGGTGGAGTCCATAACTAATGTATTTATTACACACTGGGGCCAACTTAAGCCCACACCGACAAGAAAGTTGCACCCCTATGTAGCCTGCCAAATAGAAAGGCAAAGGTGTAGATCTAGATATTATCTGGAGATTGTAAATCATAATTCTATGTGTATATTACACAAATAGTATGTGATGTGTGAACATCAGCTGCTGTGTGATTTAGCAGATGTTTGATAAATGCTGTTAATGAGCATCAATGTGCATATTTGCTCTGATAAAAGGAATTCTGAACCTAGTAAAGGATCCAACAATCAAAGCTGTGTCTGAGCCATCAAGAGACTTTAACTACATGACTACAGTCACATCCAACAAGCTTTGCCTCTTCTCCCTGCCCAGTGATGACACTACAGATCATTTGAACTCCCCAAGTCAGTCAGGAAAGTTTCAACCTTCTTTTAAGGATTAAGAGGAACCTGAAAGCTCAACAGTATTAATGACTGTGAGGTGGCTCAAAAATCTAATCATCAAATTGACAAGTAAATCTTTAAAAAATTGAAATCGCTCTTGAAATTCTATCAAATACATGTATCTCCAGAAATTTGGACAATTGATTTTAGAAGGAAAGGTAATACACTGATTACACTCCCCAAGTCTCTTTCTGATCTACAGGGCCACAAAAGGGGTAGGACATGCAAAATGTTGTTACTGGCACAAAGCACCTAGACAGTAATTTAATGCTGAACACCACAGATACTGTCCTTACTCAATAGTCAAAACCCTTACTTGGGATCAAGGTATTAATATGTACTAATGCTTGTTAGTCTAGGGAGCTGATGCTCTGATGAAACCAATAGGTCAAATTTGAGTCTAAAACAACAGAAGACTGGGCTGGAGAGATAGCTCAGTGGTTAAGAGCACTGGCTGCTCTTCCAGAAGTCCTGGGTTCAATTCCCAGCACCCACATGGCAGCTCACAAATGCCTGTAACTCCAGTTTCAGGGGGATCTAATGCCTTCACATCAATGCACATGAAATAAAGTTAAATAAATTAAAAAAAAGAAAACAGCCTGCTCCCAGCTCCATTCCAGAAGAGCAAAAATTAATACTTGATCCATCTTACATAATTGGGCAAACAATACAAAAGATATGGTTTCCAATTAAAAAACAAAAAACAAAAAACCCAGAAGACTATAAAATTTCACTGTATTAGGAAGACATCTGGTCTGTCTTGTTGCCTCTCATCAACAATCTCAGAATTTTAATTGGAAGTTGGAATCTGTTATTAGATATTGCTCTATTTGGTGTTGATCATAAAATTTCAATATTACCATCTTCATTACTTTTTATTGTTGTGAAGAGACTCCATGCCTGCGGCAACTTACAGAAGAAAGTATTTAATCTGGGGTTCTCGGGGCTCCAGAAGATTAGAGTTCATGGTTATCATGACAGGTAGTATGGCAACAGGCAGGCAGGCTTGACTCTGGCACAGTAACTAAGAGTTTACATCTGTTATACAAGCACGAGGCAGGAAGAGGGCTAACTGGGAATGGCAAGGTCTTTTGCAACCTCTAAATCCATCTGCCCTCCAGGACACACCTTCCCCAACATGGCCATACCTCCTGGTTCTTCCTAAACAGTTCTACCAACTGGGGAACAAACATGCAAGTGTATGAGCCCATGGGGGCATTCTCATTCAAACCACCGCAATTACATTTCATATAGCGTCAGTCTTGAGTGATAATTGCTAGAATTTTCTAGTTGCAATAGAAGTGTCTTTTATCCCACTCTCTAACATGCATGTAAATTTCAGTGGTTCTCAGTACCTTTCAGGAATAACACCCACAGGCCCTCCAGCCCTATGTGAAACCAAGTCTTTGGTATAGTGGAAAAAAAGAATAAGTATAATTCAATTTATAAAAACAATTAGTTTTTTAGCGCTTTGCAGTTCAGATTTGGTACCCTTCAAACATTACTCATTTGGAAAAACAAAGTTTATACCACACTTAAGCCATGGTGCCAAAATACAAATTTATACTAACACTAGAAATACAGAAGATCTTTCTGTGATTGACAAGTGCATATACATGGGTTAGATCCTTGGGGAGATAATGGTAGGAGGTGTCAGGTCTAGAATTTTAAAAAGATACGTAATGGGTGTGTATATATCAGAAGCTATAGGAGAGGGTGATGTGGTTACTTTCAACCTAAAAACACTGGTGGAAGTTCTGTTTCCACAAGCATGGTGCTTAAGATGTGGCAGAGAAATACCAAGGGCACAGCCCTCAAAAAAAGCATAGGAAATTAAAATATTACTCTTATATTTGTAAGTGAGACTCCATTTTAAGACATCCGGTGGGGCTGGAGAGATGGCTCTGCTCCTGTAGACTGTCCATGCCAAGAGATTCATGGTCACCCATAACTGTATCTCTAGGGGATCTAATGCCTTAGACACACACTTAATTAAAAGTAACAAAAATAACTCTTAAATACTCTGTTGTAATAAAGTCAGTCTGTCTTTATTTTAAAAAAATATTTAAGGTCTCAAGACAGAGAAAGCTAAAAATTAAAAGTGATCTTTATGCTCGGGTTACTCACCAATCTCACGGTAATTCAGATTGCGACAGTCATGTAAGGACAGAAAATAAGAAGATCTTGGACAAAATCTGAGAAAAGGGAACCCAGGGGATTATGTGAAGAAAAGGCAATCAGGCTAAAGGAGGAACTGACAATAAGGTCTGCCCACTGTGTAAGGAAGGTGGAAGCTAATATGGTGTGCCCAGCCAGTGCCACTCCCAGGAGCTGATTGCTCCCGTTCAGATTCAGATCCGAGCCAAGGCCCACAGGAAAAGGATATGCTGCAGAAAATGCAGACGCACAACAATGACAGACATCGCAAAGAATGAACTAAATCTAAAGAAATGCTCCCTGGAGCACAACAATGCGGCCTGGCCGTAAAAGGAACACTTGAAACACAGGAAAGCACAAATTAAAAAAAAAAAAAAAAAAGTGAATACAAGAGAAGATGATGCTGAGTGAGACAACGTCGTGGAGAAAGACTGGCACTAGACATAATGTCCTTTAGATCATGGGATCGGGTCAAGATGACTAGAGCAGAGCTCCCCAAGGAATTCCAGCAACCTCCTCAGACCAAATTACAGCACAAACCCCACACACCTTTAGGATGGGCAGTCACAGGAAGGGAGACGGCAGGGCCAGGCAGCGTGGTGAGTGGCTGGAGCATGTCTCTATCAGCAGTGACAGAGGAGGCATGAAACTCGATTAGGGACACAGGCTGTTTGAAGAGCGTGATGAGTGATGTGATAAATGCACAGATCTAAAAATACCAGAGTCGGCAGATGAAAGGAGTCAGGAAGGACATTAGAAAATATTTAGAAAGGAATGATAATGGAACTGTCCATATGGAAACCGGTGCAAGGCAGCTAAAATGAGAAATGAAATACTCAGGAGTTACACTGGGGGGATTAAGATTCATTTCATAAATTGAATTAAAAAGATTTTAAAAACTAAAATATAATTAAAATAATCATATGTCATTTATATATCTAAATATATTATATATAATTATATATTGATATGTGTTATATATGGTATATTATATATGATATCCATATATAGTGGATATATAATGGATATTGTATATATAATTTTATATGATATAACCAAAAATAGTTTTATCAGAGAAAAATACATGTTAGCCAAAAATCTCAAAAAGAAGTCAGCTAAGAGTCTATAATAATTTAAGAAATTGTGTCAATGATGTGGTATTGATAAATTGCATTGCTTATTCAAAAAAATCTTGCTGATTTTTTTTAACCAAACCCCCTAGCAGGAGGAGCCCATTTCCTTACGCTGACCTCAGGCTTGACTACGTGACTCTTCCTGCTCAAAGGATGTAAACAGGGGTAAAAAGAAACCTTTCTCAGAGAAGCGACTTTCCTTCACCTTGTCTTTCTTTGCTTTTCCTCTTTCCCCATTGATTTCCCTCACCCAAGTGTGCCTGTAAACATGGATCTGATTTTCTTCCCATGTGTCTATTAGAAGGATCCTTTCAATCAAGTTGTCTCCAATCTCAACTTTCCTTTCCCAAGATTACTCTAGTTTCCCTGCCTTCCTTGCTGCAACAGTTGCCATGCCTGAGATCATCATATAAATATTTCCATGATGAGAAAAAAGTACCTATCAGAGAAAGCCACTTACTCTCAGGCAAATGCTCAGGTATTTCTCTCTACTGAAGCTCCCAGCTCAAATGCACTCTTACCATGGATCCATCTCCTCTTACAACAGTTAAGTCCCCAGCAATTCACAATATAGCTTTCTTCTCAGCAGTTGGGCAGCTGCAGGCCACACCCTGCCATTAAGTTTTACAAGTCATAGATGTTAGTTTTCTGTTTGTTCTTCCACGTGGCTTTCCAATGCCGACTGGTTTTCTCATGCTGGTTGGTTTATTTTCCCACTTTGTAGAAGCAGGTCAAAAATCATCCAAGGGGAAAATCATAGACGGTAGTAATTTCAGTTTTAGTCACACACAAATGAAAAGTTAAGGCTCCGAAGGCACACACTCCACTCCACTGTTCCTGGAGATTTACTTCTCAAATCAAAGCCAGAATTCATAGCATGAGGGTTTCAGTTCATCTCTAATGAAGGACGTTTTCCATGAGGAAGCTGAAGCTGAGCCAAGGGTCTTGAGTAGAGACTTGGGGTGGCATGCACCGTCTGGTGCCAAGCATCTGCTGTTGCTGTGGAAGAGGAGAGAACGCTGCTGCCAGGGCTGTAGTAAGCCTCAGTCTCTGGCTGTCTGAAGACCAGAAAGAATGCACTCAGGACTGTCTGTACCATCCTTTATATCCTTGCCACAACCAACTGGCTAAGTAACGCATGTCCAAATGTGAGCTTTAACTACAAGTAACTGTTTGCTTTGAATTCTGAATAGACATGGAAAATACACTTTTAAATAGTTGTATTAGTAGACATTCTTGAAAATGCATACATCCTAAAAACCAAAGGCTCTACATATTTTAAAGAAAGCTAAAGTTTTGGAATGGCCTCTGCTCCAGGAAGCTAGGTTGTGTGTCTCTTTCCATTCCTTCTACAATGATTTCCACCACAGCCTTTTAAATTGAACTCAGTCTTTCCATCGCCATGAACCAGCAGGTAAACTTCTGGTAGCTCTACTCAGACTGCCAAGGCAAGCATCAGTCCATAATGGAGATCATTTCACTGAGTAAGGCATGAATTGATAAGGGGCAGCCATAGAGTCGGCAAAGCATACATGAGTACTAAACCTTCCTGACCACCAAACTCTGCAAACTGAACTTCTCAGATAAGAAGCATGTGTTTGTTAAAGAAGTTACACGCCTGGTTGATTACACCATCATCATTACAGAGAGTTGAAAATTGCAGATCCAGAGCTGAATTGTCTTGGGCTATCTTTAGCTCCCTCAGTTCATTGCTCAACTGTAGTAATGAGGAGGTGCGGGCTGTGTCCTACCCAGCTCCCAGTGCAGGCCGGCTGTGTTCCCGGTGCCCAGCTCCTGACGGCAAGGCCACACGGCTAGCTTATACCTGAAATAACCACATGAAAATTATATTAATTTAAATTACTGCTTGGACCATTATCTCTAGCCTCTTAATAGCTAACTCTTACATCCTGCTTTAACCCATATCTAGTAATCTGTGCATCACCACGTGGTTGTGGCTTACCGGGAAAATTCTAATCAAAGTCCATCTTGAGCTAGAAAAACATGGTGTGTGCTCCAGTGCCTTCTCTCTCCCAGCCTTCCATTCTGTCTACTCCACCCACCTAAGGGCTGCCCTATTAAAAAGCCAAGGCAGTTTCTTTATTCAACCAATGAAAGCAACCCAAATACAGAAGGACCCTCCTACACCACTCTACCCCTGTGTCTAACTTTACAGCCTTGCCACTATCATATAAAACCTTTACATATGTGTTAAGCTAACACATCACTAGCTAAGAAGGATATCAACAGAACCCTTGCTGTAACCCACTTCCCTGATGTTTCCACTAATGGTTTGAAAAATGTCTTGATTACAAGTTCCCTTTCTCTTACAACTATAAAAACTTCATTGGTGCTGGGGAGATCACACAATGGCTAAGGGCAATTGCCACTCTTACAAAAAACTCAAGAGGTAACTCACAGCCACTTGGATCTGGCACCATTTTCTGGATTTCACAAGCACCAGGCACACACACTATGTACATATTCATAAGCATATACATATGCAGGCAAACACTAAGCCACATCAAGGGAAAATAAATCGTGAAAACAAAGTCGACTTCTGAGGGCCTAGGGAGATGGCTCAGGAGATGAGAGTTCAAAGTGTGAAGACTTGAATTCAAGTCCCCATCACCTCACATAAAAGGCCAGCATGGCTCCTTGTGCCTGTAATCCCAGCATGAGAGCATAGACCCATACACATCCCAAGAGCTCACTGACCAGTCAGACTGATGGGTGGGAGGCACATAGTTTCTCTTTTATTAAGAGATCCTATCTTGGGGCAGCAAGGTGTAGAGTGATAGAAGAAGGCATTGATCATGCTGTTTTGGCTTCTGCATGTGTGTAAATGGACACGTGCAACCACACACTTTCCTGTGTGCACCACATGCATGTGCACACGCATCCTCTATTCAGAATGCCAAGGCAAGCATGAATGCATAACAGCAATCCTCTTACTGAGTTAGACATGAATTGATATTCAAGTTGCTACTGGAGGCAACCTGTATCTGTGTTCCTGGACCACAGTTATTCATATGTTGCTAGAGAATAACTTTCTCTTCTTCTGCATTGAGATGTAAACTGTGTTTTACATTGACAATTCTATAGTTCAGAGAAAAGACACTTAAAGCCTCCTTCATATGCACATCAGCAAGATGCCAGTATGTCTGCTCAGCTTCCATCACTTTCCTCTTTGTGTGACAGTCACAATTTTTCCTTCCCCTTTCCCCTAGCCTTACCAAGAGAAGGGAACATTAACCAAACAAGCCAATTGGCTACTTTTACTTTCCCTCTGGAACCTAAATGGAGGATTGTCAAGTCACCTTCAGGGTAGCATCCCAGAAGGGAAGCTCATCGGTTCTATGCCCAGAGATCACTGAAGCTGTCGAGCCTCCTAGCCTATTTGCTCAACATTCCCTTTGTCTCTAGGAGCTGTCACGTGACTTTCCCAGAAGCTTGCTCTACCTCATCCTACACGGCTTCATTTTCTCTTCAGTTAACCAGCTCCTTTTAGTTCACAAAGGCTGGGAAGGAAAACCTCATTTGTTCTGTCTGACCACACTTAGGGCCTCGCAAGGCTGGCTTTATGAGCTGGCAGAACAGGTATCTAGAGCACCGATGACCTCCTCACTTAGCCCAAAAGTGTTCTTTTAACTAAATATGCTGCCCGGTATGCCTTAATTTGGAATTAAACTTGGGCCTCTTAACATGAAGTTAGCAACTCGTTTCTCCTTAACGTCAAATTGGTTGCTTGCTCCAATGCCTAACTAGTAAAGACAGGCTATACTGGATAGATGAACAGGCAAGGAAGGGCAGGCCTGGATGGTAGGCAAAATGAGCCAAATGAGATGGCTGGAGGTCACACAGGTGTATCTGGTCCAAAAGGGAGTGTCACCATGTCCCTATGGTCTACCTCTGACTTCTACCTACCAAAGGATCTCTTCCAGCCTCACTGAGATGTTTCTGATGGTTTCAGACCTACTGATGGGAGCCTCTGTCTCCAGCCCAACACTCCTTCTCAAATCTGCCTTTCCTCCAGAAGTCTGTGGCATGTTTTGAAGACAAATGCCATCACCACTCAGTCTGCTTGGTCAATGAGTTCTCACCTCAACCACAAGATAAACCCCAAATTCCTTAACATGACCTAGGATGCCTTTCATTGACCAACTTTTCAACCTGCCTCTTGCCACTACTCTGTGTTCACCTTACACCCCTACTATCCTTAAGCACTACACTATGTTTCCCCCTCCCCACCCCGCCACCCACTTGTCCTGCCTGTATGCCTTTGTATGGTTCCCTTTCTTCCATCTCTCTGCACTCACAGTGTCCCCATTGTATGTTTAGTATTTTCCCTGCCTGCAGGAGTTCTGAGACCTTTCATCCCTTGTGTTATGCATTAGTATATAATTCAGCTAAAGAAAATGCGACATACTTTGATTGTCCGTGTATAGCTCTAGACCTTGTATCTTCAAGGCTAGAACTGTGACACTTCTATAATGACTTCCTAGGACCCAGAATACAGTGAACTCACTGGAAATGAAACCCATTGCTTACAATTGAGGTTAATTTCTTTCTTTTATTAAAAGAGGGACAAGTCATCCTTCCTAAGTGTATAATTATTCTTGCCATCCATCATGCCGAGAGTTCTCAGTTATGACTCTTCTATATCTATCCTAATTTGAAGGACCCTGCATGCTCAGTGCACTAGACACTCTAACACAAGAATTCTGAAAGTTCATAGCCCGCACATAGTGATTCCCCTCTTCGCCATTTCCACACAAGTTCACCACCAGTCCATTAAGTCAATGTGCTCATCCTTGGAGCCTTCCTATTTGAGCTTGGGTTTATTAAAAATAGCAAGCCATGCTGACATTCACTTGTTAAGGGAACCATGAAATTCCAGGGTCAGTGATAAGGGCTTTAAAGGGCAACATACCTCAAAGCTGGGGACATCCGCTGCAATGAAGTTCTCACCTCAGCCTGGGAGGAAGGGGCGAGGCCTAAACTGGAGCTGGTAAGGATTACCACAGGGGAAGGCAGCAGCAGCTGGCCCACATTCTACCTCAAGCATTCGGGGTTTAGGATTAGCATGTCGGGGACCTTCTTGAAAACCACAAGCCCCTTTTCACTTCTTTCAACAGCTGAGACTTGCAGCCGAGAAACAGGATTCATGCCTGTCTTAGACATTTTCCTTCAAGAGAGTGTGGGTGTGTGAGGTGGGAATGAGCTTTCTGTTGCTGGGATGTGGGACAAAATGAGCGTTTTTATACATCAGTAGAAAAACTGTGCTACTACAGTCTTGTTGGTCAACTACTGGTGACTTCTTTTTTTTTTTTATTACAAGAAAATTTTACATTTACTCCCCTTGTTCCCGGCCCTCCCGCTCCCCCCTACCCCGCCCCCCCCTCCCTGCTTTCTTAAGGTGGGGCCGGATACCCTGCCCTATGGGAAGCCCAAGGCCCTCCCCCCTCCATCTCGGTCTAAGAAGATGTGCACCCATATAGAATAAGTTCCCAAAAAGCCAATACATGCAGAAGAGATAGGTCCCAGTGCCATTATCATTGGCTTCTCAGTAAGTCCCCATTGGCAGTCACATTCAGAGAGTCCGGTTTGGTCATATGCTCATTCAGTCCTGGTCCAGCTGGATTTGATGAGCTCCCAATAGATCAAGCCCACCGTCTCTGTTGGTGGGCCAGTCCCTCACGGTCCTGACGTCCTTGCTCATCTTCTCCCTCCTTCTGCCCTTCCACTGGACCTTGGTAGCACAATCCCTTCCTCTGATGTGAATGTGGGTCTCTGGCTCTATCTCCATCCATCATGCGAAATTTCTATGGTGATGATTGAGATATTCAACAAAGTAACTAGGAAACAAGTTCAGTTCAGGCACCCACTCCTCTGCTGCCCGAGTACCTAGCTGGGACTTCCCTATGAATACCTGGGATCCCCTCTAGAGACTTCTTTTAAAATTAGAAAAGCACACGCCATGTGACACGGCAATAACACACCGAGGGATCTATCCTGCAGAGACAAAGATGTGTATGTAAGGACATGCCACAGCCAATACTCAGTCAGCACATAGCTGCACCATGCCCCAGCCAGCACCTGTTCTGATTGCTCTGCACCTAGGCCATACCGAATGGTAAATATTTTAATGACATCTCTAGATGTATAAATAAAATTTTATGTGAGATATTTTTATTATGAATACTCTTGCCCTTATGGCCCTTATGTGTACCTTGCATCTTTCCATCTGCCTGATCCAGAGCCTTTCAAGAGGCTGTGTTCTGCAGGTTTTGTGGTTAGGCAGTTTACATATAAATACCCACATTTCTTAAAGATGTACTTATTTTTATTCTGTGTGTATGTGTGAATGTGTGTCTGCATCTGTGGGCATCACATGAGTGTCTGGTGCCCACTGAAGCCAGAAGAAGGTATCAAACCTCCTGGATCTGGGGTTATAGACAATCGTGAGCCCCAAGATGGGTCCCAGCAACCTAATTCTAGTTCAATGCAAGAGCAACAAGTGCTCTTAACTGACAAGCCGTCCCCCAACCCATCTTTGGTTTTGCATACAAGACTTTCAGAACTGCTAGAGTTACAAATGGTTATTTTTTAAAAAGTATTCCTCTACAGATAAGTAAAGACATTATTTTAAAAATGAAATACCAATTCAATAGTAAATAAAACTAATAAGTAACAAAAACATGTTGGTCAATATAAAAATATTATTACTAGTGCTCTGTTTTCTAGTCTTGCTCCTTTTCCATATTCATAAACAAAATAGCAAAGCCACATTTTCCCAAGTAAATGAGATGGAAAAAGCTCAAGGCAAGCACTGGATACTGAATGTCTTGAAGGACGAATTCATAGAGATTTTAATGTACATAACCTGATTTGAAGCAGGAAATTGAAAAATAAGAATCTATCTCCTTCAAAATAGAAATATTTCTGGGCTTTCCCTTCAGTTGCAATTAAAAAAAAGAAATTATTCCTATGCATTTGCATTTCCAGTACACCTCTGCTCCTATTCATTATGTTACAGAAGTCGCATTTGTATGTTGTTAATTTTTTTGCCCAAATATGACATATAAATTCATTCATTAAAGTCAGGAGTCAGAGATCTAGAATTTATGGATCAAGCTTAGTCTTGATCCATAAACCACACCTGTGGCTGTGGTTTACTGTGGTGAAGATAGACCGCAATGACAGAGAGACCATGTGCTACAAAGGCCAAGGGCTCCATTCTCTGGATTCTAAAGAAAGTTTTGCATTTTTAGAAGTGTGTGTGTGTGTGTGTGTGTGTGTGTGTGTGTGTGTGTGTGTGTTTTGCATGTATAAGCATTAGAGTGAGAGAACAGCTTGGAGGAGTCAGCTCTCTCCTTCCATCACGTGGGTCCCAAAGATCAAACTCAGGGCATTAGGCTTGGTAGCAAGTGCCTTTACCCACTGATCCATCTCATCTCAACAGCCCCAGCAAAGGCTTGTGACAAATGATTTCACAAACAATTTATACCCTTCAGTAAATGTTATGACTCTAATTTCAATGCCTTCCACTTAAATGTATTCCTAGGTACTGTACTCTTTGAAACAACAGTATTGTTTAAATAGAATATTTTTCCTGTATTTATTTCTGATTGTTATTATGTACAATAATAAAAACATATTATTTTGTTTATAATGGATTAACTCAATTCTAAGTTTTAGTTGCTCCAGTTTCTAACACTTTGGCATATACTGGTTATATAGAGCCCATATATACCTATTTTTTCTATTGAGTATGAACACAGGCATATGCTGCACCCTTTCTGGTTCTCTTTTCTGTCGTTAGTTAGTTAGTTAGTTAGTTAGTTAGTTAGTTAGTTAGTTAGTTAGTTAGTTTTTCGAGACAGGGTTTCTCTGTAGCTTTGGAGCCTGCGCTGGAACTAGCCCTTGTTCCAGTGAGTTCCTGGTCTCAAACTCACAAAGATCCGCCTGCCTCTACCTCCTGAGTGCTGGGATTAAAGGCGTGCGCCACCACCGCCTGGCTTTTCTGTCCTTCTTTATCCCCATTCCTTCCGCACCCCAAGCACTTAACCTTTCTACTTCATAATCATCCTCTTTTCCACCTAGCTCCCACATGTGAGAAAAAAAAATCATGTGATATTTGCTGTTTATCATGACAGCCTAAGTACTTACAATGTAGGAAAGCTAATTTAACTCACACAGTGAGGTCTAATCAGAAGCATCAGCATCCACAGGCTGTAGCAGCTTCCCCTCGGTACCTGTTCGTGCTTCTTTCTGATCCTTCATGTTACTGTCTGGACTCCAAACCCTCAACTTTCCCACATTTCTGCATGGCCTCGTGTGTCCCAGCTGCACTGCTAGCATAGTCCGAGGTTGAGGGCTGCATATGTCTTCTTGGTCTCTTTCTAGAATTCTCTATGCCTACCTCCATTATTTTCAACTGTTCTTGAATCCTAATAAATATTTTAAGGATATTCAGTTCCTCAAACAGGCTAAAGTAGTTTCTCAGATATTTGGAGATGTGTGTTTTACATTTTTCCTTAGTTATAATTATTGCTTGTTGATAAATTACAATTGAACTTTATTTTTTTCCTAAAGTGGATTATTTCTGTCTTTTAGTAAGATGATCCATTTAGTATAAAAACTACTGTATTCATTGGCTTTGCCTCTCCTAACATATTATGTATGATACTTATTTCACTTTGCAATTTCATCTTGGGTAATTGTTTTAAAAAATATATAAATACTTAATTTTAAGTAGAGTGGAACTTAGAACCTACAAAACAAAGACTTGTCTTAGAGCAATGTGGCAGTTTGAGTGTGAATGTTTGAGTACCTGGTTCCCAGTTGGTGAAACTGGGAAGGGTTAGGAGGAATGGGCCTGTTGGAGGAGGTGTGTCAGTAGAGGTGGGCATGGAGATTTCAGAAGCCATCCCAGTGTTCTCTCTCAGAATCCCACTGGCAAATCAAGATCTGAACTCTCAGCTGTTCTTACCGCTGTGCCTTTGCTCCACCATCATGGACTCTAATTCTCTGAAACTATAAGCCCAATTAAATGCTTTCTTTTATGAGGTTAGGTTATCAAAATTTACTAGAAATTAGATAATTATGTGGGAATTCAGAAAAGGAATAATAGAAAGATAGAGGATTTAAAATGGATTCTGGTCAAAGATCAGAAAAAATGGGAATTGTTACTATGCAATTTGTGGATTCTGGTCCACAAATACTAATTTGAGACCTCTGCTCTCTCTTTAAAACCTCTGGAGTCAGGAGTGTTTCAATTTATCTTCTGTGTGTTTCCTTTAGGGACCTGATGGGAAGGACACATGACCAAAGGCAGAATTTCTGAGACTCTTGGACAAGTATTGGTTGAATAAATTAAATTTGCAAAATGTTCACAGAGTGGAAGATGATGACTAGAGATGGCCAGTAGCAAGATAACAACTGTCCAGTCAGACAGCAATTCAACAAAACACTTTTCCTGTCTGTCTGTCTGTCTGTCTTCAAGCTGAAGTTAAGGAAACTTGAAAAGCTAACAGTCACAGTTTCTTGTCTTCTCAGAGTTCACAAAACACGAAATGCATGCACATCAGAGCCACATATGAGAATGAAGCAAACAACAGGCCCCAAGAGAAAATACCTAACACATATTGTATTCCTCTGACGCCAGCACTTGGTTTGAGTGGAATGAGGGAGGGATTTTTCTGACTGAATATTCCGATGTGAATCATGTAGTTTCTGGCCTACGTTCTCAGCCTTAGCAGTGCTTTGCCTGTATTGAATGTCCCTTCATTCAAGAGCCCTCCACGACAATAGCCATGTGCAATCACTCTGCATCTTCCTGGTTTAACAAAACTTCAAGAGTGGAAAGACCAATTTCCTTACTGCTCAGTCTCCTCTGGCAAGATGACACTGGGAGAGTCATAAGGTCTCTGGTAGCACTCACTAACTTCCTTGTGACATGCAGCTTAAACTGTTCTCTTGAAGCAAGAAAATCAAAAGGCAGAACCTTC
>JAQHUG010000191.1:617687-637605 GCA_028555095.1 Dicrostonyx torquatus | reverse complement strand
GAAGAGGAAGAAGAGGAAGAAGAGGAAGAAGAGGAAGAAGAGGAGGAGGAGGAACGGGAAGGGGAAGGAGAAAGAGAAGAAGATGGGGAAGGGGAAGGAGAAAGAGAAGAAGAAAGGGAAGGAGAAGAAGAAGAGGAAGAAGAAAAAGAAGGCCATTGGTTTTTTATCATATTTAGAGACTACAGGGAGCTGACACATCAGAAGAAAGACCAGAAAAATGATGGAATTATTAAAGCATTAAAGCAGATTCACCTAAAACTACTGGCAGGATCTGACATTGAGGATTTTATAACCTATTAATTTATGCTGAAACAAGTATCTATCGATGAGCTAGACCATTTGAAAAAGCGGGATTTATCTCCATGGTTTGCCAAATATCATAGGAGAATAGTTATTACTGAAACAATAACAGCTTCCTTAAGACTTTCTAAGATTACATAAGAAAATAAAGAAGTCCACCCAGTTAGAATAGAACACCACCAAGAATTTACACACGCAGTCCTCAGCCTAACGGCACAGCTTAGTTTTCTTATTTTGACCTTTGTTTGTTTGTTTTATTGGTTGGTTGGTTTTGTTGTTGTTTCCTCTGCTGCCTCTTGTTATTGTCATTGTTATGGCGATGGTGGTGATGGTGGTGGCGGTGGTAGTGCTTGGTGGTCAAATCCAGCACCTACTGCAAACACTCTACCTATGAGCCTACACACCCGGGCTTTTGAGTAGGCTCTTTCCCTGTGCAACTAATGTCCTTTCTTTCTTTAACAATCACCAGAGCATCTGACCTCTCAGAATGCAGCATGTCTCTAAGCCAGTAGCATGCCCATTCTGAGGGCTGTACTGATTTCTGACCTGTGGTCTAAAGAAGAGTCGGAGAGAGCAATTAAAAACACATTTGTTAGTGTGTATGACATTAGTCTTAACCACCCTGCAAGAGAACAAATACTGTTGGTGCCAGGCATCTGCAAACCCATAAACACCAGGTTGCCAGGATGCTTTTCCTGGCTAACAAGAAAGCTCTAGATTTTTCAGATTTATACCTCAAATGTGCCCAGCAGTGATATTGCCTCTAGCGCTTAACCTACTTACTAATTAGACTTGCAAACTGAGCCTAGCGCTGCTGTCCTTCCTCTGTGACCCTGTGACTGCTGTCCCTCTGATTCTTCAGCTGCCCCCAAGCATATATATGTTTTGTGGTTTGTGAATCTAAGTCCAACATCAGAGCAGTGTGTGTAGCAGAGAAGAAAACACAATGAATGGGTGCATTGTTTTTATAAAGTTGCTAGTGTTCGGGTGGTTACTCATCACTGACTGTGGGAAAGTAAAGGCCACCCAGGGTTCCACCGTCTGCTTTTGGTCTTCACCTCTAGTTACTAAATTTAGCTCTCTCCACACCCAGTCTCAGGGACATGTTTCCTATATGCCTGATAGCACGCCTCCCCGACTTTCCTCATTTCTCTGGCGATAGTGTGCTATAGGTTAGAAACAGAGTGAAGTTACGGAAATCCATCTGTTTAAGCTTGCTTTCACACTTGTGATGTCTTGCTCCCGTCTCCTCTTTGGTTAACACTCGGTTCCTTTTCCTGTGCTTGCCTCTCTGGATGCTACCATTCACTTTGGAGTCAGAACCCAGCTCAGTTCTCTTCTCTGTGTTCAACCCTCATGCAACTTAGTGGAGCAGACCCTGATTTCAAGCACGTGTAGATCCTATTAGAGCAGATGGATCACACGTGTGTCAGTGGGCTTCCTCCCTAAATGCGTACTTTATGGATGTTTGAAATCCTCCCCTCCTGGGTGACTCTTCACCCTCATGCTGAAAGCTAGTCTGTATTTGCTTTACTTTTGACTTTTTCTAAAATTACAAGCAATTTTGAAGATAGACCAATACCCAGAATCCCATTCATAGTTTAGTGTAGCCTTCATCTAAATATTCTTCTTTATGGATGTGGAGATGTCATTTACTGGATATCTGAACAATCACCTGCACATCAACAAATATATCCCCAAAAGTTACATATATATCCATTCCTGCGGTCTAAAATACTAACTTCTTTTTTCCCTTTTCAGCAACCTGCTAAAGTAAAGTGTGAAGGGGAAATTAGGTAATTTAGGCAGTTACAAGCTCCTTTTCAATTGAATCCATGGGAAAAAGTCAAAGACTCATGGGTAGGGTTGATTTTCATCTCTGCACAAAATAGGGGCCAGCCAACAGAAGTGTGACTTGAGAGTTTCCAGAAGAACTACTTACCTAAGATCCAAATCTCCCTCAGTAATCGGCTCGGGCGCTCTTAACACCAGTATGAGAGCTTGCGTTCTTCTTTAAAGAAAACATTATGAAGTGCAAGATGCCTCTTAAAATGGCAATAGTCCTGGAATATTAATGCATTTAAAACTGCTGAACATTTATATACATACATACATACATACATACATACATACATACATACATGGACCTGAGGAACAGATTGAAGTCAGTGAGATGGCACTAAGTAAGCAATGAGATATTTGATAAGCATAAGAGGAGCTGAAAGTCTAAATAGAGATGAAGGGACCCATGCTGGCTCCAGACAACAAGGGTGGGGAGACTATAAAAAGCCTAGCTGACGAGGAAAATGTGTGATTTAAAAAAGGTAGCGAGAAGAGGTAGTAAGGAAAACCACAGAGATGAAAATACATACTTTGCAATTTTCCAGACTCTGGAAAAGTAGTATTCTCCACAGCTTTCTCTATCTCCCATTACTGAGCCTCTGAGACCTACCAAGTGAAGAACACTCCTTAGATTCCTCTTAATGCTCTGATTAAATCCAGATTAGCACAGTGCCTGGCACATAGTAAGCACTCAATAAATATGTGATTTATTGATATCCACTTTGCTGTCAACTTACATGTCCTGCCCCTGACACCACACCTCAAAGGGCTCTGCAGAGGAAGGAAACCGCCCATGTTGAGTGTAAAGGCACAGTTATTACCCCAGAGTTAATACAACAGCCCACCAGCTAGTCGAACATGGTGGGCCCAGATACCTTAAGTTAATTGAGATGAGTGAGAAATTAATATTATTTTACTCTCCTGAGAATAATTAACAAGAGAATATTGTGGCATAGGTGTCTGGGCTCAGAATATAAAAACAGTTGAATAAGCCTATGGCACAGATGTAAGATACCAACTAACACAGAGTTACAACGATCTAGGAATATAAGTGAACCAAATAGGTGAGCATGCAAGCCTGGACTCTTAAAATCATCCACCTGTTCCATAGCCTAGCTTCAGTGAACTGGACCAAGAATTAGTAAATCCCAGTTGATCACAAATAGAAGGCCTAGAAAGAATGCTGCAACCCTTCCATATGCAATGGTGTTATACTTGTGCCTTTCTGTGCAAATGAGTCTGTTAGTGAGTAAAACCAGACTGTTCTGGGCACAGAGCCACCCAATCCAAACCTAATGTTTTAACCAGAACTTAATATGGTAGATCACTTCTGTGGAGCCAGTGAGAAGCCCACAGCTCCACCCTTTGTGGGCAACTCACTCTGCCTATGAGTTATCCAAGAATATAGATGGGAAGAAACATGGATGTCAGTAAGGAACAGCACTGTCCAAAGCCAGGGAAGATGTGATGATGGCTTTAACTCAAGTGGGAAGAACTCCAGACAGAGCCCCAAACCAAAAACCAATATTGTGCTAGACCCTTTAAAGCAAGGTACACACAAAGAAGGTAATGATGATGATATTTTTTTGTCTTTTGTCCTGACAAAGTGGTTTAAAAAAAAGATGATATTTGTTGAAATGCAAGGTTTGCAGGGAGTGCTGAACTCATCACATTTGAGTATCTTTACTTAGCTCAGAGATGCCAAGTGAACAAAGGGATGTCTACCTTTTGTTTTTGACATGTTTAGAGTGGTGTTACTAGGCTTCAGTAGCTTTAAATACTGTTGAAAAGCATGGTCAGATGAGAGTCCTTAGGGGGCAAATGTTGGGGAGAAATGTGACAGCTAGAAATCCTAGCCCAAGGACACTTCTGCAAAGGTCTTGGTTACATTGAAGGAGCTACAAGAAGCAATGGGAGTCTCCTCATCCACAAAGGTCCAGGCTGACATGATTATTTCCAAAGACAGAAAGTTGGATTAAAATCACTTCTATATCTAAATGTTTTCTTATTTAAACTTGAAGGAAATCAAATATTATTCTGTAATCCTTGGGCTGGCTTTAGTCATTCTAATCCCCACACTTCCAAGGTATTGATTTGTTCTGTTCTATTCTGTTTTGACTCAAACTGGCCTCAAAATTGTGATCTTCCTGTCTCAGCCTCCCAAATGCCAGGAACACAGGAATAGACCACAATGCCTGATTTTTCATTTTTTATATCCTACTTTTCTTTTAAAAGGGAACTTTCAGAGCTAAACTATATTCTCTTGCTGTAGATCCAGACTTGTCAATATCCAAATGTTAATATATTCATTATAAGATTAGTTTAACTAGGGTAAATAAAGAGAACTTTTTAAAAAAAACTATTATTTTGTGCAAATGATACTAGATGAGGTGTGCATGTTGAGATCAGAGTGAAACTTTTGGGAATTGGGTTTTTTTTCATATCCTTATGTGGACTCTAGGGACTCTAGGGACTTAGACTGCAGAATTAAACTCTGGTTGTCAAGCTTACTTAGTGAGCATTTTACTACTATGTAGGAGGAGCTTCTGCATTTGTATTGCTTTCATTGGTTGAATAAAGAAAACTGCCTTGGCCTTTTGATAGGGTAAAAATCAGGTAGGCGGAGTAGACAGGATGGAATGCTGGGAAGAAGGGAAGTGTGGCAGATGCTATGCTTCTCCTGCCCATGATGGAAGCTGGTTAGACTTATGCCAGTAAGTCATGTCCTTGTGGTAAACACAGATTAATAGAAATGGGCTAATCAAGATGTGAGAGTTAGCCAATAAGAGGCTAGAGCTGATGGGCCAGGCAGTATTTCAACGGATACAGTTTCTATGTAATTATTTTGGGTATAAGCTAGCCGGAAGCTGGGAGCTGGTAACAACACAGCTTGGGTTGCAGGAGCTGGGAACACAGCCTGGGTGGCAGGACACAGCCCACTCCTTGCTCATGACTACACTACTAAGTCATCTTGCCAGGGCCCAAACTTTTAACTAGGTATCATATTTTCACCAGAAACTTAATCATAACAATTGGTTTCTACTTTCCTATGTATAAAAATGCCTTGCACTCCTATATCCATTTTATTATTATTTTATTATATGGGTGTTTAGCCTGTATGCATGTCTTATTCCACAAGCAAGCCTGGTGACTTCAGAGGCAAAAGAGGGAGACAATTCCCTAGTACTGGAGTTACAGAAAATGGTGAACTTCTGTGTAGGTGCCAGGAATTGAACCATGTGGTGATATTTTGTTTGTGCTTGGACAAATAAATTTTGCTTGATGATCAGAGTACCGAGTTAGCCACACCAGTTAGCCATAGAGGCCAGATAGTGGTGGCACACACCTTTAATCCCAGAACTCCAGAAACAGGCAGATGAAGTGAGTTCAAGGCCACCCTGGGCTAAACAAGAGTTAGTCAATCTACAAGAGAAGCACAGTCAAGCAGTGGTGGCTCACACCTTTAATTCCAGCGCTAGAGAGGTGGAGACAGAAAGTAATATGGCTGGGCAGAGAGAGAAATATAAGGTGGAAGGAGACAGGAACTCAGGATTCAGTCTGAGGTTTTATAGAAATGACATTCAGTCTGAGGACTTGTAGAGACAGAATCCCCCATTTGATCTGAGGATTTTTTTTAGAGGTAAGAACTAGTGGCTGGCTGCTCTGCTTCTCTGAGTTCTCAAATTTCACCCCCTAATATCTGACTCTGGGATTTTATCATTAACGTCAATTAGAATTCAAACAACAGAACCTGAATTTTCTGGACAAGTAGCTAGTGCTCTTATTTGTTGGCAGTCCCTCATATAACCATTTCTGAGAAACTGGAGTGAACAGAATGGTTGTCTTGGATACATGGAAAAATATTAACTTCCATGAGACACTGTTTCAAATGTACAAATATAGAGGCCTAAATGTATAGACTTATGATTATATTTGAGAAGGGTTAAAGAGTTAAATACATCATACAAATTATGATTCACATGTTCTAAAAGTAATGAAATTGAGGATTTCTATTACCTTATCTGTGACCTTTCTTTAATAGAAAGAATGAAAGGTTTTGGTGCACACACTGAAGCAGTTGGTGGGTAGAAATCATCATCTGTCTCAGGAGAGGTTTTTTTCCTACCCTCCTCCAAGATTGGAGTGGGCAGACCAAAATGGAAAAATAGTGGTGACTCTATTTGCCTCATGGTGATAATTATTAGAATGGAAACTAACTCAGAGACTTCAGTGGCAAAACGATGCCAATGAGAGATCAGGCATGTTGCAACTCTAAGTCCTTGGCAAATTGTGGGTGCCAGTTGGGAGAAGTTCCCTGTAGAGCAAGCCTTAAGGTCTCCAACAGACGTAGAAGTTATCAGGTCTCAAAGGCAGGAGTAACAGGTCTCTTATGACTGAAGCAAGAATGAGTCTCTCTACCTTTAGTCACCGGTTGAGCCATAAAGGCTGGCTCCTTTGAACAACCTGCTCAGGTCTTAGAGGTTAAGGAACCTTTTCAACCTCAGGTGAACTTTCTGCCAGAGACAAAAGCCTCGGGCTCTAGGAACTGGTGAGTATACAGCTCCAGACAACTCCCTGTCCTGGCTGGAAGTCTCAGGAGAATCTAAATGTATTGCAAAATCAGTTGCATTCTGATTGGCTGAACATGACCATGCACATACTACTACCCTGCAAACATAGCCATAATTTAAAAAATAAAGTAAATGTTTAAAAAAGAAACAGTGGCACACTGTACACACACAGCAGAAGGACAATAAGAATAAAGACACTGGTTGGTAGAAGAGAGATTTTAGAGGCCACACATTGATCTATGTAGGCCATTCTCTGTATGTAGCTGATCTTTGAAGACAGAAAGAAGTGGCAGGGATTTGTTCATTTATTATGTTTATACTTCAGCACAAAAGAATAGAGGAAGTGAAGAAGCAAAGAAATATTTCAAGCTAAGAAGAAAATGAAACTGTGCAACCCAACCCTAAATAGACTGGAGACACATAAATCACATGGCAAAAAAAAAAAAAGTTAAGATAGTTTTTATTGAAAACAAGTGAGCTCCTGAGGAGAGTCTATAAACAAAGTAAAAATTTCAAACAAGTTTTTTTGTAACTGTTAAAGAATTTAGATAGGTACTGGGAAGATGGTTCAGTGTTAAAGTGTTTGCCACACAAGCATGAGGCCCTGAGTGTGTATCACCAACACACACGTAAAGAACCACATGTGTTCGGATGCCTCTGTGCTAGAGAAGAAGACACAGGTGGCTCCCAGGAGGGCATGGCAGCCAGCAGAGCTAAATCAGTGAGTTGCTAATACAAGGAGAGACGCTGTCTCAAAAACTGAGTGAGTGTGACTGAGGAAAATACCTCTTATTGATTTCTAGATTACACACACATATGCGCAATCTTGCAAGCATGCCCACATGCATTCAAATTCATGTACATACACACACTACAAAGATAGACACATGCCACATATACAAATACATATGCATATGTATAATTTTTTAAAATTTACTTTAAAATGCAAATCTTGGAGTTGAAGAATAAAAAAACAGAACATAAGTGGCAACAGCAGCTGAATAGAGCCAGTGGAGGACAGAGTCAGCCAAAGCAAGACAGATTGTCTAACTTCCAATTAAGGGAGGGACTCAGTGGCAAAACCATGAGCACCTGATTTTCAGTCCTCAGCATCCATGAAAAGACAACATGGGGGCACTGGCTGGTAACTGGTATAGGAGATCCTTCTGCATTTTGTATTGCTTTCATTGGTTGAATAAAGAAAATTTCCTTGGCCTTTTGATAGGGCAGAAATCAGGTAGGTGGAGTACATAGGATGGAATGCTGGGAAGAAGGCAGTGTGGCAGATGCCATGGTTCTCCTGTCCGAGACTGACGCTGGTTAGAAGCTTTTCCAGTAAGCCATGACCTTGTGGTGAACACAGATTAATAGAAATGGGTTAGATCAAGAGTGAGAATTGGCCAAGAAGAGGCTAGATATAATGGACCAGGCTAGATATAATGGACCATGTAATTTTTCATGTGGTTATTTTGGGTGTAAGCTAGCTGGGGGGCCTGGAGCCGGGTGGCCAGGCCGAAAAGCAGGCCCGCTCCTCATACTACAGGTAACTACAGTCCAGCTAAAACAAAATGGCAAGTTCCAGGCACAAGGAAGGACTCAGTCTCAGAAAGCAAGGTGGAGGGAGAGAGAAGGTACCCAAAGTCAATATCGACCTCCACACAAGCTCACACACGGTACTTCTCCCTGTCTCTGCCTCTCTCTCTCTCTCTGTCAGTCTATTTTACTGTCACACACTCACATAAACAAAAAAAATAACTGATTCTTTAAATGATCTAGTCAAGAGAACAAAGTGGACAAAATAAGAGTGAAGAAAGTCTGCAGTACTTAAGAGAATCATAAATCAGGGAATGCATGTACCTACAAATTCAATAAAAAGAAGATGGAATTTTATTTAAAGAACCAATAACTGAAAATTCCAAAATAAAGAAGGAAATGGACATTCAGATACATGAATCCTAAAGACTTTAAATAAGATAAACCTAAAGGTTCCATGGTTATAAGACATCATAAGCAAATTGCCAAAATTTCACAAAGAAAACAAGAATTTTGCAAGCAACAGTAGAAAGCACATATTCCCTGGATCCAATTAGAAGGTCAGTGAAGTTTTCAGCAGAAACCTTGGAGGGTAGAAGACAATGAGATGATTCAAGACAGTCAAAGAAAAACTTTTCAACCTACCATATGGTACCTAGGAAAGGATCCTTCCAGAATAAAAATGAGGTGAAGACTTCTATAAATAAAAAAAGTTGGAGAAGATTCTGGCAAACAGTGGAATAGGAAGCAGGAGGAATCATGTCCCCACCTCCATAGAAATAGCACCGAAAAAAGGGGTCAAGGGTTAAACACTGGGGTTTATAGGCTCAGATAGTAAGCTGCAGTTGAATTCAATAAGTTTAATGTCTTAAAGTCATAGAAACTTGTTTTTTACTACCAGCTCAGGATGGCGGCTGTTCTAAAAGAAGATGATAGCATGCAGAGAGCAGAGTGGGCAAAGAGCACCTTGTCCTATCAGTGCTGGTGGTCTGTGCTCTGACTGTCAGTTGCTGCTCTGACCACAGAGGGATTATCAAGTAGGTGGGCATTCATTGCCAGTATGCCTTCCTTCATTGTTTCAAGTTCATATCCCCTGAGATGGCTGGAAGGCAATCTGTGAGATAGTAGAAAATGTTTGTAAACTGTATGCCTGATTAAGGATTAATCCCTAACTCTTTTAGAAACTATAATTCAATAGTAAGATATTTCTACAAATTTTAAAAGTAATTCAATTCAACTAGGCTAAGAACATAATAAGTTTTTTTAAAAGTGGGCATATAGGTGACTAAAATGTATACAAAACAATGTAAAGCATCATTAATCATCAGGGATATGTAACCAATTAATCACACTTATTATGATGGCAACTATTAAGAAACAAAAGTCAAATGTTTGTGATGATGTGGAGAAAACAAACTCCTCACTGTTGGCAAGTAGACATTGATTAAGTCATCACAAAAAGTAGTGTGGAGGTTCTCCAAAGACCAAATTCAGAACAAACCCACCTCTGCAAAAAAAAAGGAGGAGGAGGAGGAGGAGGAGGAGGAGGAGGAGCAGGAAGAGGAGGAGGAGGAGGAGAAGGAGAAGGAGGAGGAGGAGGAGGAGGAGGAGAAGGAGGAGGAGGAGGAGGAGAAGATGAAAGATCTAGCAATTTTACTTTGGATTTCTTATTTGCTTTTTGTTTTGTTTTTATTTGTTTGTTTGTTTTGTTTTTTGAGACAGGTTTTCTCTGTAGCTTTGGAGCCTGTTCTGGAACTAGCTCTTGTAGACCAGGCTGGCCTTACACTCACAGAGATCCATCTGCCTCTGCCTCCCAAGTGCTGGGATTAAAGGCGTGCATCACCACTGCCTGGCCACTTTGGATTTTTTTAATGCATCTTTTTATGAAATCAGCATCTCATATTACTGTGGAACAACAGTCACAATAACCATGGAAATGCCCGTGTCTAGGTCGTGAAAAGATGGCAAGGACATACACTCAGACACTGGATACATCCTTTAAAGGCGGGCAATGCCATCACTCCCAACAATGTGGATGAACCCCAAGAGCTTGCTACTAAATGAAAGAAGCCACAACCAAGGAAGCACTGCGTGTGTCTACTAATGTGTGACATCTAAAACAGCCACTGTCAGGCTGGGGGAAGAGTTCCACTAGCAAACTGTCCTGCAAGCAGGAGGACCTCAGTTTGATCCCTAGAACCCATGTTTAAAAACGAAAAGCTGGGCATAATGCCACATATTTTCTTACTGCAGAGGCAAAGACACGCAGATCCCTGGTGCTCTCTGGCCAGCTAGACTAGCCTTCTTGGCAAGCTCCATGCCAGGGACAGACCCAGTCTCAAAAATAAATTAAGAAATAAAGTAGGTAACGGTTAAGGAAGGATACCAGAGGCCAGCCTCTGGCATTACCTATAGCATGCGCGCGCGCGAGCACACACACACACACACACACACACACACACACACACACACGAAATCAAGTAAGTCAATAAAGTAGACACTGCCATGGAAGCAAAAAATGGAATGGTGTTCACTGGGTAACTGGGGTGGAAAGAAGAGGAGTCATTTAATCTAGGGTTATAAAACTTCAGATTCACAAAACTAGTAACACTGTTATATAAACAGTAGCACTGTTATATAAAATGTGCCTGGAGTAACTATATTAATGCAGAAAGACCTTGGCCTTTCCTGTGCCTATAAGTCTGTGCTTCACTGAAGTGATTACCTACTGAACTCCCAATGACACATATTTAGATTTTTTTAATGACTAAGTTATTTCTTTATCTATAAAACTACTTCTGAACACCACAAACGAAGTGAGCCTTCTTTTATCTGATGTTGCAGAGTAGTCATATTTCAAGGCATTCATCAAGTCTTGTCCTGCTCTATACTTATTTCTTTATTATTATACTTTTTCCCTACACATATTTTTATTATTATACTATTATCTGTACTTATTTCTTTATTTGCATATTTATTTATCTATATTTATTTATTAGACACCAAGTGCCTTGAAAGTAAAAATCCAACTCCCATTCTTATTCATACCATTTTAAATGGCAAAGAGTACTGAAACGTACTGGGTACTCAGGAAGACTTTTTTAAAAATTACTAAAGCCATCCTAATGGTAGTGGTGCATGCCTTTAATCACAGCACTCGGAAGGCAGAGGCAGGCAGATCTCTGTGAGTTCAAGGCCAGCCTGGTCTACAGACTGAGTACTAGGATAGTCAGGACTATTCCACAGAGAAACCCTCTTTCGAAAAACCAAAAAAAAAATGAAAGAAGAAAAGAAAAAATAAACACAATAAAAGCATGGGAAAAATTTGGCAGAAAATGACTTACACCTGGTTTGGCAAGCATAGGTAGGCATAAAGGGAATGCAAAAATTTGACCAATTTTTCCCGCAGAGAAACTTCTTCATCAGTGATATCTGTGATATTCATTGTCCCCACACACAGAGGCAATTGTGTATCATCTCTTTATGTCAGTAATTATAGCAAAAACAGTAGATAAATTTCTTTAGAATTCTATATTTGCTTTAGAATATATGTATATATATATATATATATGTATGTATGTATATAATCTATGTATCATAAACTAAAAGTTTAAAATCATAGCATCCCGTCTTCTGGGCACTCAGCACATTTCTTCAGCCCTGTTGGCTGCCTCCCACAGAGAAGAGAAGCTTCAGCTCTGCAGCATAATTGGCCCAGTACAAAATCAGTCCTACAAGAAGGAATAATCAGGTATTCTGCCCTTCAGCACTAGTCAAACCATCACACATCACACAAAGCCTTGAGGTAGGGAAATGTCACGGCCACTAGTGCCAGGCTCTGCTCTCCCCTCCCCTGGCCCTGCACTTCCTCCTGCCAATGAGGTTTGCAGACAGGTTTTTTTCTTCCTCCCATTGTATTTGTTATTTTTTCCATCTTCTCACTTGGAACCATGGTTTTCTATGGTCTTTTTAAAATTTCATGTTGGACCGAGGAGGCCATTGCTCAAAGTGGAACAAAGTGAAATTCAGTCTGGAAAATGATAATGACGCTTTCCAACTTCTCATCACTGCATATTCTGCCCGCCTTGGCTCCAGAATATTCTCCAGTTATTTCCTTTTGGCAGCATCTTTTTAGTGCACTTCATAAATTTGGACTTATGAGGGCGGGGAGTACCGTGGAGCAGTGACCAGTCCAGCATTTTTGAATGTTACGGACATCACTGTTTCCCCTTGAAAGAGCTAGGTAAAGCACTGCCTGCACCCACTCCTTTCTGCCTCTGATTTAGCCACTCTCCTCGCTGCTTCCAAAGAGGTGACACAAGACCTTCATCTTCCAGAGAACTTTCAAGAGTCCAGGGGAATCCCAAGGTCCAGGGTCCTTGCCCTTCCCAGACAGTCTTGCCTCGTTCTTCAAACGTGCAGTATGTGTACACGCCCCGCTATTTTCACCTTACTAGATGATTTGACTCAGATGCCACTTTCCTCATGACACCTGAGATGCCCTACACTTTAGTCTCTCAGTCCGCATGTAATAGACCAGTGGATCACCTTGATTCTGCAGCTGACATTTATCATGATCTATTACACAGTTGCTTTGATATGTTTCTCCTCTCATGTGAGGCCGCGACCATCTCAAAACATAGGGAAATCCCTTACCCATTTTTGCTTCTCTAATAACTGGCACACAGCAGATCATCAGCTGACATTCGGTGAATGAGCATAATGTCTTCACTTCTATGTGCATATGTGTTTTAAATTCCTTTGCTAAGAAGCACTTCCAGTGCAAAATGGAATATTATGTGCTAGTCAGCAACTGTTACTGATAAACTACTAAAGCGTGTCTTTTAAGAGGGACCCAGATCAGAATGGGATATTGGAGACTGACGAATATGTTGTGGGATTATTGGAAGGTGAAAGAAATAACCCAGAAAGCCAGAAAATACATGCGAGTTGATGGCTGATCTTGAGGCCGTCTCTCCCTCAGCTCAGTCCATCCACTGCAGACCATGAGTCTTCCACAAGTCCTGCGCAGAGGCTGGAGGAGTTGAACACCACTATGTATCTAAACGTGTGCAGCCTAACAGGGGACATGAAACCTTGCCTATAGTCCGCCTTTGCTGGAACTCCACAATGATGCGCCTATAAAAACGTTCCAGCTATTACCCAAAGTCCTGGCAAGCTGAGGGGTGCATTCACAGCCAGCCCTCTGGGGTTCTCCAGTGACTCAGTGTGCCTCTCCTGCACCCCACCTCATTAAGCCGCTGGGTTATTCAGACAGACATTAATTACTCCGAATTATGTGCCTGTGTGTAAATGCTTATTTTGGATAATTCAGAACTGCCATTAACTCCCTCATAAGTTTAACTTCTGCTCAAAACACTTTCCTCAGGAAGTCTAGTCACTGCAATTGGAGGGCAATTTAGTAAAAGTATGTCAGACTTGACTCAGCCAGTTTGCTTTCCACTCCTTCTCCCAGCTCCCTACTCTACATGATCTTCAGCATCTACCAGTGACTCTAGCAGCACCCCGAAAAGTCTTGATAAATATCTGGACCTCCCTCCAACTGGCTATTGTGTTGCTGGCATGGCCCTTCTGAGCACCCACCGAGGGCTCGAGTTAGAAGTAAGATGAGTGGATATGGAGGTGGGGAGGATCTAGGAGGAGCTGGAGGAGAGGGAACCATAATCAGAATATGCTATTTGAAAAAGTCTATTTTCAATAAAAAATGAAGCTGGAAAGCAGTGAGATAGTATATTCAGTATACACAGGGAATATACAGTATATACAGGGAAGCTGTACTCGTGAGACAGCAACAATATGGTTGCTGTACAAGCTCTGAATTGACCAAAGCAGTGGACATACCAATATAGAGGGGGGAATCTCACAAGTCCGCACTCCCGGGTGAGGAGCTACAGGTAACTGATAACTGCTGAGAGGGAGGAAATCAGTTTGTTCCAGAGAAGAGGCCCTGATCAGTTATCAAATCCCAAATTGTCAGCCCTAAATATATAAAGATATAAACAACAGTAAATGGGCTCACCATGTTAAATTTGTAAACAAATATATGATAATAATTATTAAAGAATAAAAGGTATAAATTTGAGAAGGGGGACATGGGAGGCATTTTTATAAGGAGAAGAAAAAGTATGTAAATCTTGTACCCATATATTAGATTCTCAAAAATCAATACAAAAGTTTGTAAAGAGAAGCATGGTGAGGGTGCTGCACACACACTGTTCCTTTTACCATTATGATCTTGGGCACCAGCAGGTTTCCTGGGCTGAGAAACATAGATGTTTAAACATAATCATTTTAAATAACAAATCCATCATTTTTACCACCAGCACACTCCATGCTGGTAAAGTTTTCATCAAAACCTACATCAAATTTAAAGTTTTCTTTTAAACACTACCTTTCAACCCTACTCTTTACTAAGATATTGGCTTTAAGATTAATGTCTAAGAATTAAAATGTAAAAGTCATGTCAAAAAGTGTTCTGTAGATTACCATGGTAAGATGAGGGTTGCCAAGCCTGTGACATCTGGTGCTGCAAATCTGACTGGCCCGGATGTGGTCAGAAATCAGAAAGCTCTTGCCTTTCTCCTTATCTGACTTTGGCAGGCTACGAGTCTTCATGCCTCAGTTTCCTCTTCCCTAGAATGATGACCATAACAGCTTCTCTCTCAGGATCATGTCAGGGAAAAGGTCTCCGATTCATAACAATTCCAACATTCAATAAAATTTATGAATTATTATTATCTGTATGTGTAGGTAGAGTATGTGCCTAAATGGAGGTCCCATCATTCCTTGGACTATGAATGGATTTGTCACATAATATGAAGTTATAAAATGTACAGACGACTAATGTTGGAAATCCAAACAGTATCACACTTTTCACTAATAACCACAATGAAATATTACATTATGATTTCTGAAAGGTGAGATCAACTGGGAATTTTGTGTAGAAACAATCCAGTCAATAAATGGATAGGAAAATAATCACTATCATAAATATTCTAAAAAGCTGAAAGATTTTGATAATTCATCTTATTGCTGTGAAAAAGGTGACTGAGAAAACAAAGATTCAAAGTAAATCTTTTTTAAAATATTGAATAAATCTTGTTCCATAATTTAAATAAAAGTAACATAATACAAAGCTAAGTTGTTCTCAGAAAATAAGGGAAATTTTTATGTTAAAACAGAATAGGAAAAATTAATCCAAGAACTATATTCAATGAATAATCACTTGAGAGAAAAGACTCAAAATTGGGAATGTGAAACAATTACATAAAAAGTCAACATCCTGTTAAGTAGAAATCATCACTATCTGGAGTAGAATGCTCTCTCTTATGCTTTATTATTGGGAGGAAAAAAACAGAGCTGATAAACAGCATATAATCAGAAGGAACCAGAAACGCTGCAAGGAAAAACGACAGACGCCTTACAATAGGAAATGGAGTGGCTACTCAATGGCCGCCACTGGGATGAAACAAAGTGGAATAATGAAATAATAATGTTTTGTTTTTCCTGGCACACAGTTCCAGGGTAGAGCTGATCATTGTGAGAAAGTCATGGCAGCAAAACCTTGAAACTGTCAATCAACCTGCACCTGCAGGAAAGAAGCAGGAGAAGATGGGGCACAGCCAGCTTTCCCTGTGTCATATGGTCCAAGGCCCAAACAAGAAATCTTAGATCCTGTCAAGATAGCACTCAATATTTACCATCACAAGTCCAGTCCTTGTCAATCTGACACCCAAACAAATCATTTCCACACCACAACTTTTCATCCTTTAGTGCAAAATAAACTCAGTCCAATATTAAAAGCCCCCGTAGTCTTTAACAGTTAAAGCACTATTTAAAAGGTCAAAGTCTCTTCTGACATTTAAAGCAGCTTCTCCTCCTCTCGTTTTTCTCCTTCTCCTCCTTCTCTTCCTCATCCTCCTTCTTGTATTTCAAGACATGGTTTCACTAGCCTCAAACTCAGAGAACCACCTGCTTCTGCCTCCCTAGTGCTGGGATTAAAGGAGTGCATCACCACCACCCAGACCAAAACTGTTACTCAAATGTGAGTCTTATAAAATAAAATTCACAATTTAAAAGATCTAATATACAACAGTGCAAAGTAGATATTCCATGCCAAGTGGGAAGGGTGGGGAACAGAAAAAAAATGATTAGACTGAAATCTAGCAGAGAAGATATCAAGCCTTGCAGTCCCATATTGGGCATCTGGGGCTCAAGTGGAAACATCTGGGCTCCAGAGGACTTGGGTAGCCACACTCTTAGAACTCTGATGCCTATAGCCCATATGTCTTCTCTCAGACAAACTATATTGTATGCCTGCAACTTTCATCAGCAATGTCCCATAGTCCTGTCCTGGCATCGCCAACATCATGCATTTCCATTGTTTCATCTTCACAGCTTTACCCAGTGGACTCTCAAGACTTCCACCCAGGGCCACACATTCTCTGGTCTTGGTGGCTCTTGGCAACTTTAGTGTAATATTCCAGGATCAACTCTAATGTTCATCTTTTATGATGATAAAAACAGTACCATGAGGATGGGGATACCAAAATCTGCCAGTGGGGTAGAGCCTAACCCCATAGGACCATAGTGTCATTAACAATTGTGTGGTAAACCTGGAGAAACTCTTCCCTAGAGAGTTTCTTTCAAGAAGAGGAAACTGCTTCATTTCATTTGCATGCTTAGTGCGGCTTGTCTCCTTTCAAATAAGTTTAGATTTGATCAAAGAAAGAGCCATGAGGCACCTTCTCTACCATTCCTATTCACAGCCACATGTTTCCAGTTAACTTTGCAGCCTATTCCGCAGCCTGAACCTTGACTGCAACTCAACTTGCTTCATATCTTCGCCTCCATGACAAACTGATCATTTTTCATCTTTCTGCATACACTTTTGCTCTTTTCTACTGTGGACCTGGAGACATGTGGTCCCAGGTAGGCCTGCCATGCCTGGGATTCTCTTCTGTATAGAAACTTCCTCAGCCAAGTAAATTAATTCATCACCTTTGAATTCGGTTTTGCTTAAATTCTCAGGTCATGGGCAGAATGAAGCCATATTCTTGACCAAATATCCTAGAAAAGATCCCAGTCCAGTTCCCGATAGAGATCTCATTCCCCTCTGAAACTTCAGGAGTCAGATGGCCACAGTCTGCCTTTCTCTCAGCCC
The DNA here is from genome assembly GCA_028555095.1 of Dicrostonyx torquatus. Taxonomy (NCBI): domain Eukaryota; kingdom Metazoa; phylum Chordata; class Mammalia; order Rodentia; family Cricetidae; genus Dicrostonyx; species Dicrostonyx torquatus. The sequence continues at coordinate 620,175 of JAQHUG010000191.1, read as the reverse complement.
TCTGACTTGCCAAACTTCTATCACAGTAGCCCACTAACCTCAGGGTATCTAAGGGTATCTCTTGCCCAAAGTTCCAACGTCTTCCACATTCCTCCTGCAAACCGTTTCCTAAGTCTAGGAGTCATGTGTTCAGGTTTATCATACAGCTTCTTCTTGGCATCATTTCTCTTAGCTGCTTGTCCCATTTTTGTGATAGTATACCCTTACAGAAGCAGCTTGAAGAAGAAAGGGGGTTTTCGGTTGTACGTTTGCTTGTTTGGGCTCATCATTCTAAGTGACAGTGCATCATGGTGGAAAAGTCACTAAAGCAGGGACTTGAGGCCACTGTTCACATTGTATTCACAGCCCAGAAATAGAGAAAGATCAATGCCGTTGCTCAACTATCCTTCTCCATTTTATTTAGTCCAGAATCCAAGTCTAGGCAATGGCTTTATCCATTTCTGGGAGGGGCAAAACTATACCAAGCTCAATTAACCTAATCATGATAATCCCTCAGAAACACACCAAAGGCATGTCTCCTTGGTGGTTCTAGCCCCTGACAAGTCGATGTTGGCTATTAATCCCCACAGGTGTCAAGGTGAAGAGGTCTCAACATGCCCAGTTTAACTTGTGCCATGCCATTTTTTCTCTCATACTGTGGATCAAAAATAATTGTTTTGAGTGAATGAAGTCAGTCTGAGCTGTGGAGAGAAGTTCTCACCGTATGCCACCACTGAATACAGGTCATCCTACAAAGCACTAGAAGGCAGGTAGCATGCTTCACACACTATGTGATGTTTAGTGACTAAATAGTTCACTTATCGCCTCAGTTAGTAAAGGACAAATATGACGTAAGCACAGGCTGCCTGACCCCAAACACTCAGTGCTTGTCACCTTTACCACCCTGCTTCCTGTGATTCCCCAGGGAAAAAATCAAAAAGTATGTAAATGGTAAGAGACTGGCCTTCAGGGGATTTCTAAGAGAGGAAACATGAATTGGCCAGAAAGAAACAATGGGGGACTTGTAATCCATTAAAACCAAACATGTGAGCAACCGGAGGTGGGAAAGACTATGTCTTGAGAATCATCTGGTGACTGGTCACTGGAGGCTGTGGAGTGAGGACTGTTTCTATTACTGTGATGAAAAATCTGCTCAAGGAACTTGGGGAGGAAAGGATTCATTCTGCGTATGCTTTCATGATACAGTTCTTTATGAAAGGAAGCCAGGACAGGAACTTAAGAAGGGCAGGGATCTGGAGGCAGGAGCTGATGCAGAAGTCAGAGAGGAGTGCTGCTTACTGCCTTGCTCCTCCTGACTTGCTCAGCCTGCTTTCTTATAGAACCCAGGACCACCAGCCCAGGGATGGCTCCACCCATAATGGGTTGGGCCCTCCCTTTCAGTCACTAATTAAGAAAATGCCCTACAGAGTTGCCTACAGCCTAATCTTACAGAGGTGGTTTTTCTCAGTTGATGTTCCCTCCTTTCAGATAGCTCTAGCATGTGCCAAGTTAACATAAAATTACCATGTACACATCTCTTCGTTCTATTATAAAGACATAAATTTCTGTCCTGGTCATTTTCAACTGTGCAGGTCAGTGGTAATGAGCTTTTGGACATTTGTGTTCAGTTAATATACAAAACTCTATTTTTTTTTCTAAACTTAAGCCAGTCAGCAGCCTCACTTTCCCCCTCCCTTCGACTCTGTAAAGTTTGGCTGGCATCTCATAATAAAGCTATCATAGAAAACTTTTCTTTCGTGACTGGATTATTTTATCCAGTGTGATATTCTCAGGGTCCATCCATGCTCTACCATGCATCAGAATTCCCTTTCCTTTTTAAAATTGAATAATATTCCATTGTTTGAGAATACTTTAATTTTTAAGTTATGCATCTCTGTTTGGACAGTGAGTTTTTCCATATCTTAGCCGTTATAATGCTTCCATGAACATGGGTATAAAATATCTTTAAAGACAGCTCCCATTTTTTGAGGTATATATGCAGAAGTGGCAATGTGAACACATACTCTAAGTCATTTATAATGTTTTTTAGTGATTGCCATATTGTTTTTTACAGAAGCCCCATTCTACAGTCCCTACAATAGTGTGCATTGATTGTGATTTCTCCACGACTTTCACATGTTGGTTTTGTATTCTCCAAATTTGATAATTTGTTTGTGCTCTGACAGTTTTTGTGAGTTCTTTGGAGTTTTCCATGTAAAATTGTGCAATCTGCAAGCAGTGCCGACTTCCTCCTTTTAGCTGTCTTTTATTTATTTTCTTACCTAATTGCTTTGGCCAGGATTTCCAGTTCTGTATTAGATGTTATAAAAACAAACCTCCTTTCCTTGTTCCTCATTTTAGAAGAAATGTTCCCAATTTTCTACCATTGAATATGAAGTTAACTGTGGACTTTTTCATACATATCCTTTACTATGTTGAGAGAATTTCTCTCTCTTCTAGTCACACATGAAACTGTGCTATACTTTGCCAAGTTCTTCTTCTATGTTTG
>JAQHUG010000191.1:600601-610725 GCA_028555095.1 Dicrostonyx torquatus | reverse complement strand
CATTTTCTGTGAATTCATATATATGCTGCCTGTTTAGTCTAGAAGGCCTTAATCTCCTTGGTGTCCTCCACCCCCTCTGGCTCTTACACTGTATCTGCCCCCTCTTCCAAAGAGTTCCTTAAGCCCCAAGGAAAGGGATTTGAAGGTGACATCCTCTTTTGGACTGATATTCTCTGTTTATCAGTTATGGAAGCAATGTGAGCAGATGCTTCAAGCTCCTGCTGCCCTGACTGCATCACCAAGGCAGACCCCATCTTGAAATGTGAGTTGGAATAAAGCTTTTCCCCTTCAGTTAGGAGAACCTTAAGAGACATACATGAATCTCCCTGGGAAGGGGAAATAGACAAGATCTCCTGAGAAAATTGGGAGCATATGGGGGTAGAGAAAAGGAAGGTCAGGAAGAGAGAGGGAGGAGAAAAGGGATAGGAAGGAGAACATGAAGAAACTGGTATGGTTGAGATGGGGGAAAGACAGACAGGTAGAGCAAGGAAAGAGATATCTTGATAGAGGGAGCCATTATGGAGCTAGCAAAAAGCCTGCCACTAGAGAAATTCCCAGGAATCCACAAGGATGATTCTAGATAAGAACCTAAGCAATAGTGGAGAGAGTGCCTGAACTGGCCTTGCCCTGTAGTCAGATTGAGGAATACCTTAATCCTCAACATAGAAACTTCTTCCAGCAACTGATGGAAGAAGACGCAGAGATCCACACCCAAGCTCCCAAAATCCAGACAACATGAGCAAAGGGGTCAAGACCATAATGAAGATACCCTCAGAAACAGCTGACCTGTGCTAGTGGGAGTTCACTGACTCCAGACTGACAGCAGAGGAATCTGCATAGGACTAAACCAGGCCCTCTGAATCTGGGTGACAGTTGTGTGGCTTGAGAAGTCTGTGGGGCCACTTACAGTGGGACCAGGATTTATCCGTAGTGTATAAACTAGCTTTTTGGAGCCCAATTCTCTATGGAGGGATACTTTGCTCAGCCTAGCTATAGCAGGGAGGGTTTTGGTCCTGCCTCAATGCAATGTGCAAGACTTTGTCAACTCCTAATGGGAAGCTTTACCCTCTCCAAGGAGTAGATTGGAGATAGAGTGAGGGAAAGGTGTGGGGAGCAGGAGGATGCAAGGGAATGGAAACTGGGATTGGTATATAAAATGAGAAAAGATTGTTTTAATAAATAAATTAAATTAAAGCAAAAACAAACAAAAACTAAGACAGCATCTATTTGTGGGTGTAAGAAGTTCACTTAAATTCCACCCAGGCAGGAAGTAGAGGCAGGGCAATGAGAACAGGAGAATTCTGGGAAGAGGAAAAGTCAGTCTGAAGCCATCACCCAGATGCAGAGGAAGCAAAATGTGACTGCCTTGCCAAAAAAGTACCAAGCCACGTGGCTAACACAGACAAGAATTATGAGCTAATATAAGTTATGAGTTAATAAGAAGCCTGAGCTAATAGGCCAATCAGTTTATAATTAATGTAGACCTCTATGTAGTTCTTTGGGACTGAACGACGGCAGAACCAGGCGGCACAGAAATCTCAGTCAACAAAATGTCAGCAGATAACATCCAAGGCTTATAGAAAAGCTTCCCCTGTCTTGCAGTTCCCCCTTCATTGATGGACCTACTAATGTATTTTAAAATTTTCTTGATTTATGATCTGCTTCCATAGAGAAAAATGGAATTTGAGGTAACTTAAATCTGTGTTCCCAGGCCACAGTCAATCAAGTTTGGTTCTAAAATAAACTTTTTTCCATTTTAAAGTGAGAGGTGTGTGGGGTTTTTTTTGTTTGTTTGTTTTTTGATTTGGTTTGGTTGTTTTTGCACCAATACCAGCAAACACCAAGGCTGCCCCAGATCCTCAGAAGACCTGACACGGCCATGATTCCATTGCTAAAACAGAGAAACACTGATAAGCAGTTGCTACGTCTACTCTCCCATCTAATTGTGATTTGTATATAGGCTTAATTAAACTTTCCACACTGCTCTCTTTGAGACATGACAGCCGGCTCCCATAGCAGGATGTATTCCCAAATAAGAACATTACTATCTTTCCAAAAATTGAAGCCACATTGTTCTTATATTCTACCTTAGACAGTTAGTGAAGAACAAGGTAACTTCAGAGTTATATCCCAACGCTTCCACCATACTCTCTTCAAAACTGGATCAGTTACTCCAGGATTCATTCCGCAGGGTAGGTAATGCAAGAGCACACACAGCAGAAACGACCACACTCACCTTGGGGCTGCCCATTCTATTCCCCGTTGTTGAGTCATCCCAGTGTAGGAGTGTGTTGTGATTTTAATAGAGTTACAGAATATGTTTCTTAACTTTTATAGATCAATTAGAGGTGAGGTATAAAAAAATACTACCACATGATGAATGGTTTTGCCAGAAACAATTTGACTGAAAGCAATTTTGTGGAAACAAGAATCATTCAAAATCAATTTGGTCAAAACACATCCTAGTCACCAGAGGAATAAAAATATAGAAGAAAAATACAAGTAAAAGCCCCCAAACCCTAAAAGGCCGATGAAAATTACTAACGATTCATAAAAAGTTACAAAAGGACTTTCTGTCATGAACCAAAGCAAACAATGTCATGAAACTGGAGACAGACTATTAATATCCCACAAATTATCATATTGGTCAGCTTCATTCAAAAGAAATTGTATTGAGCCAAATTGCTCTCAGCTGAATTGCCCTACCCCATTAGAAAACACAACAGCTCCTAACAACGTGGAGGTAAGGCGATGGCCAGGGTAAGGGATGAGTGTTAGGAAGGCAAAGGATGGTGTTAAATAATTGATTACCCTGGAACTTGGTGCCTTAAAATGACAAGAATTTATCATTTTTTGTAGTTTCTTTGAGTCAGAAGTTAATGACTATCTTAGCTGGAAGCTCTTAGAATCAATCATGAAACTAATAAGGTTCCAGCTGAAGCTGTAATCAATTGAAGGCTTGACCCAGTGGAGCCATTTCCTAAGTGATCCAATAGCGTGGCTGTTGGCTGTTGGGTTAGTCTCTCCACAGGAACCTCCGCAGACAGGGATTTGGTGAGGATCCTCCTTGGCATGTCAAGGAGCTTCCCCCAAAGTGAAAGCCCTGGGAGAGGAATATGGGAGCCAAAATGCCTTAGCACAGAAAGGCACACACTCTCACTCCCTCCACACTCCACTAGTGACATAGATTCATCTGATTTAATGAGACAGGACACCGCAGAAGGGTAAATTCTACAAAGCATTAGCCATTGGGTGTCTTCTTGGAAGCTATCACATAAACTATCATATAAACAAAGAAAATGACCCATTTCCAGCCAGGTTTCCATAGTGTTTTCAAACAACCTTCTTTGTTGTTTGAAAATAATGGCTGCTCTTCCCTTGATTCATAAAAACCCTGAGTCAAAGAAAGCTTAGGTTTCAACTTCCTCCAAGATGGATAGTTTAAGCACCGTGTATGGGAAGAGCCAGTCTTGTACAAATACTGGGTCTAATGTTTGTGACTAGAACTTAAATTCCTCTAGAATTCTGCAGAGAAAAGTGCTGTTGTATATTTAAGGGGGGAAAATCATCAAATGCACAGACCCCAGGGAGAGGTAACATGCTAGCCTAAATGTGCACCGAGGTGTGAATGATGTGTGACAGATCGTTTCCTGAGCCACTTTCATAAAGGTCGGGCAACAAATAGAAAGTGGAAAGGGCCCTGTGAGAAACATGGGCGAGGCATCCAAGGAAGTGGAAGTACGAGCTCTGACATCACCATTTTTCCAGAGCCCACACTTATCCCACAGCAGTTCAAAGAGAGAATTATAGAGAGCTAGACCTACTAGCCAACGGATAGTAATGAACCTTAAAATAGAGTACAGTTAGGAATCAGCCATTTAAAGAAACATCACTTTTAGACTGGGGCCCAAAGCCTATGGCTTACACTGTAATTTATTTGTGCCTTTTGATTAATGACCTCTCCTTGTGTGCGTACATTAGGGCTTTAACAACTTACATGGGGCAGTATCAGTAGCAGAGGGTTGGGGACTGACGAGATGGCACAGAGTGAAGACACACTCATAAACACACACTTGGACCAGAAGTGAACCACCACTGCCTGGCTTGTGTTGGTCCCTCACACCACCTGGCATCACCCAAACAGGCAGAAAAAGTCTGTCAATGTGGGTTTGTATTTCCAGGAATGACTAAGAGCTGGCTATATAAAGAGTGCTTTAGGCCAAATTCCATGACAATGACCTTCGAAAAACAAGAGGGGGTGTTCAAATGTCTCCGTGGCCTGCAATTTGGTTGCACCAAATATTGCTCAAGATCACCCCCAAATACCTGAAAATTGTTCCAAGAAAATAGTTTTATTCAAGTCAATTATGACTTAAGTTCATAGGTTAGAATATTGACAATCAGGGGCACTACAATTCATAGTTCTCTTGCTAAGACCCCTTTCTATTCTATCAGATCCAGCTGTACTATCATATTCTCTCTTTATACTAAGAAAGTTCTTCTGCCTCCATCTCTTTCCTTTGGATATCCAAGGCCACAAGATACCAGAGTTCCCTTTACCACTGATGCTCCTACAGGCCATTGCTTTCCTACCATCCTAGGCAACCTATATGCTTTGTGTTTTGACTTTGGAAGGAGGTCCATTAGTTCAACAACAAATGCTATATACACATACACACAGAGAAGAAGAGAATGCCCATATGCATAAAGGTACTTTTATGTAAAAAGCCTTTCGCAGATAAGACCCAGCTTATAAAATATTGCCTCCAGCAAGAGTAAGAAATGAAGAGCCTGATGTAGGAAGCAAACACTGAAATGGCATCTGTTTTCCTTCCCATTGTCTCTAAGGACTATATATATTTTGTTAAGTGCTGTGAGTGATGAACTACCTAATATATAATAGACATTCAATAAATACTCATGAAATGTAAATAATAATAAATGGCTCAAGAAGTCAAGGAAGTATATTATGATTCTTCCCCTAATGGTTAGGGCCTAAAGGGCCTAACCTATGACCTAACATCCCATAAATATTGTGGAATTTTTTAAGCCCTACATCTAATTCCATTCCTCAGAGTCATCTGAATTCCCTGTACTCTTTTCTTACTAGCTTGCCATGATGTACAAATGCCTAGACACCTATTCTGCATTAACTCCCCTCCTTTCCTCTCCAACCATTGTTACTGGCCACCATGATTTAGGCAGATAGGCTTCTATTTCTAAGCACAAAACAAAATTAAAATCGCATCTAAGAGAAATGAAAGTTTAGGGGAAAAGACATCTTACTTGTCTTACTATACCCCTACCCAAACACTGATCTCAATTGTTCATATATTTATGGACTAACCCACTTACTATTTCACTAAATATTTGAGTGACTTCTGTTATGAAGACATTCAACAGAGTCTCTAGGAGTTGCAGTTTAATAATTGCCATCTGGCAGATGGGGAGCGGGCTAGAAATTCCTGACGCTGAAGTACCAGGTTCCTGGCAGGGATGAAGCCCCTTTTAGTGATGATGGTTATATAGACAAACCAAGATTAGAAGTCTTTACTGTGTGCCAGGCACTGTACTGGAGGACGTTTTCCATGTGCCATGAAGAATCATCGCTACAGAGCTTGAGTGATTCCCTCAGGCACTGTTTTATTACATTGGAGCAGCAGAGCTCCCCCACCACTTCCAGAATCCCTGAGGCTGTTGGGAGGCCAACAACAGAGTCCCAGGTAACACAAGCAACTGTAACTATCAAGTCTCAGATCTTGCCCGTGTTTATAGAGCTGCGTGTTCCCACCAGAGGGATTCCAAAATTGATGTTGGAAGTTAAGTATTGAGTTAAACTTGCATTACTCTCAAACTCCTCAGAAAGCTTAACTTCAAGTTACTCACAAAGGAGGTGACTAAGGCTCTGAGAATAAACGTTAATGAATTCAAGAAAGGACCCACTGGGAAAGGCTTTGGGTCTTATTAAATTTTGATCAAAATAATAGATCCAAGTCTTTATTTTTCCTGTCATGTGATCTGCTTTCTTCTCCACTGCCTGGTCCTCAGCCTCATCTCTCCATGCCCAGATAGAAATTATGACTTTTTTATATGCATCGATTTTGGGCACGTTGAAAGAATAGACCATCCCAAATACTTGTAAGTTTGAGGACCGCCTGAGCATCAGAAGAGTTAGAGATAACTTGCCAGGTATGTGAGCTCTCAGTGTGAGCCAAAAGTGGTGTGCCAGATCCTTGGGGACAGGCTGTAAGACTTTTCCGAGTCCAGATGAGCCAATGAACTATGTTTTAAATGCCTGAAATATAAATTGACTACATTTTGTGAAAAGATTCTCTGTTATAACTGAACCCTGGCAGGAGGGACTGCAAATTGAGGAAACTTTCTCCTCTCTCTGAGCTGAAACCCCCAGAGATATGGAGTTTCACTTTTAAATAAGTTTGGTTGCCAGCAAATTCAGAGTTATTGAACTTTACATTTTGTATTTCAGAAAGTGTCCGCTAAAAGGAAACTTGACCGTTTATGCTTATAAAATTTTAGTGCATTTACTAGTACCTGGAATGGTGAGTGAACATCTTGATTCTGTTTAGCATAGTAAACTTCTGATAAAACAAGGTCCTTAGGAGCATTTCTGGGGGTTTATAATTAGAATGAATTGTCTTGATTGTTCTAGCAAATTGACTGTGGGTAAAATGGTGGAAATGGAAAATATCTGCTTACTCCTTTTGGATTGTTGAACTGAATTCAAAAGGGCACCTAAAAAACTTATAATGGTTGTCAACTTGACAGGATCTAGAATCATCTAGGAGTCAATCTACTGCACATGTCTGATAAGGAGCTTACAGACTGGATGAACTGAGGTGGAAAGACCCACCCCAAGCGTGAGTGGCACCATTTGATGAGCTGCGGCCTCCGAAAGAATGGAAAGGAAAAAGAAAGTCATGAACCAGTGTTTATCCCTCCCTGCTTCCTATGTGTGGATTCAATAAAATCAAATGCCTCATGCTCCTGCCGCCATCACTTCTCGGTCATGAGGACTGCATTCTCAACTAAAATAAACCTTTCCTTAAGCTCCTATATCAGACTTTTTTGTCACAGCAATTATAAAAGTAATAGTGCCACACACCTTTAATCCCAGCACTTGAGAGGTGGAAGTCAGAGGATCTCTGTGAGTTCAAGGTCAGCCATGTGTACAGAGTGAGTTCCAGGACTGCAGGAGCTACATAGTGAGACCCTGAACTAAAACAAATGAACGAAAAGAGTAACTAATACAGTGGATAAAAATCTAAATAACAAATTTAGATGATTAGAGCCACTCCCATGACAAATCTGTTTTATTTTACAAAAAATTTAATCCATATCATCTGTTCCAAAAGTATAAAATGTCAAAAATAAAGCCAGACTAAAAGAGTCAGAAAATTTATAATTATGATGATATTTATTTGCACTAAATAAAAACAATAATTTACCAGCTACTTCAGAGTTTCAAAATCGTCTAGTCTTATTTTGTCTCAATCCCTAATTCATGAATTTCATCATTAAGAGATCTATTACACAAAACTGAGAAACTGAGAAAATTCTTCAGAAATCACTGCGGATTGTTATCATCAATAACATGTTCCAATGCCTCATATTGTCTTCTCCAAAGGAGCGCATTGTGGTGTACGAATGGTGATGAACCACACAATCCCAAATGCATTCTGTGCTTTGTGCCTGGGAAGATCACAAGCAGCAAAGATTTTCTCATCCAATCTTTTCCTAAAATATAAAGTCCTATAAAGAAGTTCAACCAAACAACAGTTACAGATGATAGAATAGGGATGGGATTTAAAATTTTTAATGTTTAACTAGAATAATATATGAAATATCAAATAAGAGGTGGCTAGTGAAAAGACATAAGGAGGAGGAAGAGGAGGAAGAAGAGAAAGAGGAAGAAGAAGAAGAAGAAGAAGAAGAAGAAGAAGAAGAAGAAGAAGAAGAAGAAGAAGAAGAAGAAGAAGAAGATATAATAAGAAGTTTAAGGGAAAGCTATAGGTAGGTCCCGATTCCCACTGGAGTGGATTTTCACCACAAAATGGACGACACTCAATCCCTTGAGTTCTTCTCCAGTGCTTCACTCATTTTGCATGAGGTAAAGTATCCCCAAATCCTTATATGCACAGCTAGGATTCTTTCTGGGTTTTTTCCTCTATTAGTGCCTGTATGTTGAATACATGGAATTTGCTCCTGAATTGCTTTTGGATACCACATATTTCCTCAGTGGAGACATAGCTAAGTAGCTATCACCCCCTTCCAATGTATAGAGTAAGACCCTGAGTATAAGACATTTCTTGTTTGTGTTTTCTCAGCTCTTCTTGATGGGCTCAGACTAACATAAAGAGCCTGGCAGGCACTAATCTGATTGCCTTACTCTAACTCTGCTTCTTGAAACCAAAGACAATAGAATACATGTTTCTTCACTCTCAGTCTTCAAGTTCTAGTGAGATTCTCACGTTATGTAGTTGCTACACTCCACTTTGAATATAGTCACAAGTCATAGAACATAAAATGAGCCTAATCATGTAGATAAATATGGTTCTTTATATGCCCGCTGGGCATTTGCAAATCCTGTTCTATTTTGGCTTACTTTTTCTTCACTCTTACTCTTCCCATCTCTGTCTGAATTGTCTTCACTCCCACTCAAGAAAGCCATTTTCTTAGTTAAGGTTACTATTGCTGTGATGAAACACCATGACCTAGGTTGGGGAGGAACAGGTTTATTTGGCTTGTAGTTCCATACCACTGTTCATCACTGAAAGAAGTCAGGACAGGAACTCCAACAAGTCAGGAACCTGAAGGCAGGAGCTGATCCAGAGACCACGGAGAGATGTTGCTTACTGGCTTACTCTCCATGTCTTGCTCAACCTAGGATCACCAGCCCAGAAATGGCCCCACTCACAACTGGCCAGACTCTCCTCAATCAATCACTGATTAAGAAAATGCCTTTAAAAGCTTCTTTACACCTTGATCTTATGGAGGTATTTTCTTATTTGAAGTTCCCTCCTCTCGGATGACTTTAGCTTCTATCAAATTGACATAAAACTATCTAGAACAGCAATATTTATAACATTTTAGCATTGTATAATTTGATGAGGAATATATATGCACATCTGTAAGAAATCTTCTAAACATTTTTTTTTCCTTTATGGTACTATGAAGCAGAATGCATCAGATGGGAGGAATACAGATCAAATAATCCCACACTAACTCCGAATAGGGTATACTAAGGTTTTTCTTTATTAAAAGGGAAACTCAGAAATAGGAATGGGGTCCAACATTCAAGTGTGGTGCTCAGGAAGAATAGGGGCTGAGTGGGCGGGACTGTGGCTTTTCAGTACCCAAAGGCCATGCCCAACCTGGTCCAGCCTCTCAAAGGCCATTGGCTGAAGGAGGTTACCCATCACTCTAAATAAGGGAGTTCCAAACCCAATACAAAACTATATACAATAAGAACAGATATCAAGTATAAAAATTAGAATTACTACCAGCATAAATGATATTAAGCAAGAAACATAGGCTAAAGCTTTTAATAATCATTTTATCCTAAGGAGTCTAAGTCTTGTACTAGATATAGCTTGTCTAAATCATAAGAGGAAAGTAACTAAGACTATCTAATCTTCAACCTCATCGAAGGCCTGAGAAGGGAGATAATATTACTTGAGTAGGCAGAAAGTGCAATCAAGCAGCTTCCAATGTGCAGTAGATAACAGAAACAACTGGTTACCTGGGCAATCACTCAAAGTCTCATTTGCAATGTTAAAGCAACGAACTTTGGCTAAGGCCTAGAGTAATTGACAGACCATTTTCAGAGACAGGAAAAATTTTCAAAACTATCTTACCCTGTCTTGACAAAGTTTGGCAGTCTTTTTCTTGTATTCTGCTTATCCAGTCTGGACAGGTGAATTTTGCCAGTGGTCAATGGAGGGTAAATTCATTGTCCAAAGGCCAGTTTTGCCAAGAAAAAAAACAAGCTCCAAGTGGAGTGTCTTTGGTGTTCAATATTTTCTCAGAAATAGATGGGTGCTGCCAGAAGCAATCATGTTTCATGTCAGCAGAACCCTAAGTTATTTAAATGTCCTGTTCTACAG
>JAQHUG010000191.1:540064-576480 GCA_028555095.1 Dicrostonyx torquatus | reverse complement strand
CAGACCCAGAGAAGTCTCTGGTTCCAGCCTACTCCCTCAGCATTGCTCCCTTGTACCTGCTTCTGTGGTGTTCGCTGTCTCAGGCCTGCTCAAGCCTGGATCACTGGCTCAGTCCTGTTTCCATAAAGGTCCCTGCTCTGGGTCTGCTTTAGCAGAGGTCCCTTGCTTGGTTCCACAAAGGTCTCTGGCTCTGGTCTACTCCCTCAGAGGTTTCAGACTCACACCAGACCTGCAGGGGTCTCTGGTTCCTGTCTACTTCCTCGGAGGTCCCAGACTCTACATTGCCAAATTTTGTTTGTCCTAATTGCATAATATGTACTGCTGTTAGTCCTCTCCATAAATATCATTCTTCTTACACTTCACTTCTTCAAAGTCAAACTCAGATTCTGCAGTCCTCCTAGATATATCTTTAATGTCATCACAGTCTCAGAGTATGTGATAGCATTAGAGTTGTGGGAAATAAAAATCTGTATATACCTTCCCAAATCATAGGTACAAAGGGGTCACTGATGTTGCTACACTTTTGTCCTTTGGTTCCAAAATTTCCAAAGCCAGTGCAAGTTCTTTCTTGGGTCCTTGATCTTCACAGCTGTACTTAGCAATGGCAATGCATTTGCCCTGTACTGCCCACATCATGTGCAAAGGAGATCATGCAAACAATAATGTCTGACCGTACTGTGAAATGATAGTCTGGCAGGAGTTGGCCTCGTTGGTGTTCTTGATAGGATGGCTAAGCATACAGATCACTCTGATTGCCTGGCCCACTTTTTCAACACTAACTTTTGCATGGTCCCAAGTCACAGATGAGGTGATTTCAGTGTGTAATCTCTTTCAGACTTTACACCAACCACTTTTCCATTTTGTATAATAATTTCTTCAATTAGTTTATCCAACATCTAAGTGCCTCCTTGTATCACACTTAATCCTGCAAATCCTTGTGGCTATCCTCCAAGACCGTAGAGAAGATAAGGTATACTTCTACCCTAACTTAGCAAAGACTCTTTTTTCCCAAAAGGCTCTTTATAACATTTAATTCTCTTAATGGTATCACAACACAGTTGATCTGCACAGTCATCTGTTCTGTGTCATGCAAGAGAATGGCCAGGAAAATCTGTAACTTCTTGGCCCTAATCAAACTTTTTATCCACATCGCTCACTGAAGTCTTCTCAGGAACAAGGCCTTCAAAAGTTTTAGAATCCTTTTCATCAATTTTGGCAGCATAAACTAAAAATAACTCCTGAAACAGCATTATTTAAACAAACCCATTAAACTAAATGCCAGGGCTTCTGTTCCAGTGGAAGGAGCCTTGTAGATTTTTCCTCCCTTAAAAAACACAGCTCCCTTCAATCACTTTGAAGTCCATATAGGGGGTTACCTCTATGTAAAACCATGTCTTCACCAACTGACCATTGGCCATAAGGAACCTAGAGATTAAGTCAACATGCCAGTTACCTCTCCCCATTGATGCTGGTGGTTGTCCTGGTATTTTAAATCCTTTGTGTAAGTCTTCCAGTGGCATTATAGATGCACTTTCTCCTGCATAGTATGGGTTCTGGTCCATGTGAAAAACCTACTTTCCATTCACTGACATTCTCCCCAACAGATACATCCCATTGGACACCAACCCAGTACAATCACATAAAAGGCAGGGGGTGGGGAAAGCACACAAGGGGCTCTGAGACCACCATAAAGAAGGGAGCAAGAAGTTTGGCAGTTCTTTGCCCCCCACAACTCACCCCAATCATGTGGGACTGGGGCTGGCTAGACCTGAGGAAAGGAAAAACTGAGTTGACTAGGAGGCAAGGCTGGCCAATACCTCAGTCACATTAGATTTCTAGAGAAAAAACTTAATAATTTTATAAAACTTGTGAAGGATAAAGTTTCTGACCTCAGTTCCACCACCTGCTAGTCTGGATAGATCAGTAAGAAATATTTTTGTGAGCTATCTAGGTAATTATGATGTGCAGTTAGCTTTGGAAATGTTAATTTAGACAAAAGCCACCACTAACAAATTCACATGGATGGTTCTCTAAACATTTCCAAGAGGCAGTAAGACGTGTGTGTGTGTGTGTGTGTGTGTGTGTGTGTGTGAGCACATGTGTGCATGAGTGGCTGTGCGGGCTAAAGGCTGATATTGGGTGCCATCCTTTGTTGCTATCCACTCTATATTTTGAAACAGGGCCTCTTACTGAACTGGGAGCTCATTGATCTGTCTAGACTGGCTACCTAGTAAGTGCCAAGGATCTGCCCATTTCCAACAACAGCCTTAGCTCTGGGGCTATATGTGAGCTACCTTGTGCAGCGTTTATGTGAATGTTGAGAATCCAAACTCAGGTCTTCCTGCTTGCACAAAAAAAGCACTTTCTGTGCTATCTCCCAAGCCAAGATTATGTTCTTTTATTACATAGCCAATACCCACAATCTACACTATAATACTGATTCTTTCTGTCCTTAGGAAAATGAATTCTTGTTATCAGTTTTTCCATGTAAAATGGAACTCATAAAAGTAACCTCCAAGGGATGCTGTGGGGATTAAAATAATAAATGCATGTCCTACTCTTGATAGTGGGTATGCTGTGTATAGATCATCAACCTGGCTGATGTAAAAGAGCAAGCTTCAGAGAGCCCAGAGTCACAATAATGATTCCATATGCCTAGAAATGTGAGAAAGGAGCCAGAACACTATACAACTACACTAACTAGCTCACAAAAAGAGCAGAATGTCCTTTTAAAGAAACTTCCTTGATTTCTTACAAAACTAACTATTGTTGTGAGTCCTCAGTGAAAACAAAACCACTGGAATCCAGTGCACAATGCATTGTGTGTGCACCTGAGTCCAAACATGATGGTTTTCACTCTTAGCTGGTCCTTTTGTGTCAGGCAGGGCTGCTCCTAACACTTGAGGATTTGATGACAGGAGCTCATAGTTACACAGTTACTGCTGTAACTCAAGATGAACATACTCAGGATATAACTATTCATTTTTTCCCATCCTATTTAATTTTACCCAACTCTCCCCATTTCAGAAACAGAACCACCATCTATGCAGACCCCTGGGAAACCACAATGACACCCCAGTCTCACAAAGACATGCACACAGTTAGTCAGACAAGTTTGATAAAATTTGGCTCCAAAGAGTATCCTGAATCGTAACCTTCTCCCATCTAGAATCTCACATTGGCTTCTCCTAAACCCCTATGGGTATTCCCCATGCAGTCATTGCAATACTATAGAACTCAGCTCCATGCTTGTAGATGGAGGCCACTCATTTGTTTCCTGGCCACCCAGACCCGAATAATAACAGAGAAACTATATTAATTAGAACACTGTTTGAACAATAGTTTAAGCGTATTTTTAGCTAACTTTTATGTCTTAAATTAACCCATAATTCTTGTCTGTGTTAGCCATGTGGCTTGATACCTTTTATCATTGAGGAATTCTTATCTTGCTTCCTCTGTTTCTGGGTGATAGCTGCAGACTGAGCCTTTTCTCTTCCCAGAATTCTCCTGTTCTGGTCACCCTGCCTGGCTACTGGCCAATCAGTGTTTTATTAAACCAAGCCAATACAAGTGACAAATCTTTACAGGGTATAAGACCATGCTTCTTGTTCCACACATGCTTCTCCCCTAAAGTAAATAAACTACTATGATAGTAAATTTCATGAGTTAACATTATGGAACCTCTGGAAACTTTATTATTTGGTTACACATTATTTCTTGGGTACATCTGTGAAAGACTTTCTGCCTGAGATTGACATTTGAATGAGTATAACCAATTGTCTGCCTTATATGTTTTATACTAATATAATAACATACAATACAGTACAAAGTTGGTTAAAAACATAGAAGTTTGTTGGTCTCATGTTGAAAAATGGCCTTAGACATTCAAGATTGAGGTAACAGTAAATTCAAATGAGAACTCATTCTTCATAGATGTCATTGGCATTGGTTTTCTTTGCTGGTTTGTTTGGTTGCTTGGTTAGTTGGTTGGGTACTTGGTTGGTCAGTTGAAAATTTCCCCCTATCCTAAGTAACTGAAAAGGCTTTCAAGTTCCCTTGACTTCATTTTTATATCATTATGTTAATTACTCTTCCTTTATTGTAATAAGGACTTAAGACATCCTAAACACTTATCCCAGAAATCAACCTCTGAAAGATTCCACTACCTCCCATAGTTCCCATGTTGTTGACCAATCCTATTCTAAATGGATTTTAAGGGATCAAAACAATAATCCAGTCATGGCAGCATAAGCCTATGAGCCCAGATACTTGGGTAACTTATGCAGGAGAATCATTTAAATACCTGAGTTAGAGACTAGCCTAAGTAACACACTGAGACCTGACAGCAAAAAGTAAAAAGAGAAAAAAATGTTTAATTAAATGATCTAACTATATCAGCTGCAGTCCCATTTGTAAGTAAGGATACCTCAAACCTAATAGCTTATCAAATGCATAACTTTTCCCAGGGCCAATCTTGCAAGAAACACTCAGCTTTTCTCTTCACTCTGATCCAGTGCAGTACTTGGGAAGATTCAGGAATGGTGTTGGCTAAATTGGCCACCAGTGAAATGTGCAAAAGTGGGAATAAAACAACTGTGGAGCAGGATAGGTGTTAATGCAGCTAACACTTAATGATCTGTGACATCAGATCACATAGGGTGTGCAAGGAGCCCATAAGGCTCACATTGAGTAACAGGGCTGAATAAAGTCCCCATGTGCTAGGGGTCCACTTGTCTTGTTTCTAGGTTTCTCCTCCCAACAAAATCTACACAAAAATTCTTGGCCTGAAGCCAGAGGAGCTGATGAGACTTCCACACCCATTCACTCCTTTCTAAGCTAGGTCCCTCGACAAGGTGCTAATGAGCAGTAAAGGGCCAGAAGGTAATGAGGAGGAGAGATAAAGAGGGTCTGGATTATCCATGACCTGTATAACCAGTCCCTAAAGATTTAGCTTAATAGATTCACAGAATCCCCTTTCCAGCCAAGAGTGTGAAGGAAATTTGGAGGCGATGCTAAGGTACCAGGAAATGAAATATGGTCTTGCTAGGAATCTGCAGGCATTGAGACAGCCTCCACTAAAAGTACTGTTGTTGGGGGAGGGACTGAGAGTGGCATTGAGTGCTTGTCAGTGAGCTCTCCACCTGTGGGATTTTTATAGCCCATTCAGTCACAAAACTATTATATTTCAGAAAGTTTCTGAAATCCATTTCCTTTCATCACTTTTCTGGCTTTAGTCTGTGCATTTCCCCTACAGAGAAGCAATTGATCAAAGCCCAACACTGGAAAGGTTGAAACCAGGTTCCCAAAGGTGATATGCATTCTAATTTGTACAATCTCTATATTCTAAGAAACAAAATGACTTCACTGAAGGTTAAGTTGGGAAGAGGTGTGCAAATTCACAGTTATGTGTTGACTTCAGGGTAGGATGGATTCACATGTGGATTTTGGAAGTCAACACATCAGGTTAAATCAAGCTCCACCTTTATCAGCTAATGTTACCTTGGAAAAGTTGATATTTCTAACCCTCTTATCTCTTAGCTTTTGAACAAGAACAGTTTAGATAAGATGCATTGGTATAGATAAGAAGCATGGCAGGCATATATTAAATAATAAAAGATGGTGGTATGGTATTGCTGATAGTGGTTGACTTCTACTGAAATAACCAAGTCTACCATAAGGAGTTGATAGTCATCCAAAGGTTCCTATATCAAAGGACTCACCTAGGTTCCAAAAGACTTAACTGATGAGTCATAAAAGTTAAAACTCCATGCCACTTTCATAGAAGGAACATAATACACATTATAATTTCTTACTAGAAATATAAGGTGAATTGATACAGCAAATTTTGACTTGTATCTTAAGTGTATAACTGTTTTGTTAAGTTTCAGGAAAGCTTAAAGATCTCAGAACAGTGGCATATTTTAGTTTCAGCACTCAGGAGACAGAGAGAGATCTCTATGAGTTCAGGTCCAGCCTGCTCTACATAGCAGGTTCCAGACCAGCCATGGCTACATGGTGAGAGCCTGTCTTTAAACTAAGGCTATAGAGAAAAAGTTTAGAGGAACAGATATAAGGTAATATGGGGGGGATCTCTATAATTAAGTCAGGTGTGTTAAACAGGTGCAAAATATGAAGTATACTCACAATAGAGAACAAGGCTGCAACACTGCTATTGTTTCGGTTGCTGATCCTCTTGTTCCCAGGGGGAAGTCTGGAAGGTCACAAAGCTGCCACTACCAGTGAGCCACAGTCCAAGAGAGCCCATGGACCCTCCCCCTGGGGTTTTATCAGGTCATGTATCTCCAGAGAAGACCACACACATTAGGACCAGCCAACCCAAAACAATTAGATATCAGACTGAATTCTCACAACATTTCCCCCTTTTAGTTTAAAATTAAAAAAAAGAAGATTCCAGGCTGGAGAGATGGCTCAGAGGTTAAGAGCATTGCCTGCTCTTCCAAAGGTCCTGAGTTCAAATCCCAGCAACCACATGGTGGCTCACAACCATCTGTAATGAGGTCTGGTGCCCTCTTCTGGCCTGCAGGCATACACACAAATACGGAATATTGCATACATAATAAATAAATAAATAAATATTTAAAAAAATAAAAAAGAAGATTCCAATACTAACAATAATAAAAAACTATACACAATAGGAACTATTATCACGTAAGAAATACATCTTAGATGTTCAAACCATGGCTAATAGGCAATTTTATAGAGATTACTCCAATAGCTATCCTTTCCTGCAGAAATTCATGATAATTGTAACTGTAACTATCAAGTCTTCAATCCCATGAAAGACTTGAGAAGGAAAATAACATTACCTTAGAAAGCAGAAAGTGCAAGCGACTTCCAAAAAAAAAATGCAAGAAATGACAGAAACATCTGGCTTCCTAGACAGTGACCCAAGGAGTCTCTGCAGAGTTGGGACATCCAACTTTGGCTATAGGTCTAGAATAACCAATAGACAATTTTCAGAAGCAGGAAAATTAAAAGGACTGTCCTACCCTGTCTTGGAAAAGTCAGGCAGTCACTATTCTTTGTGTCCTGCTTGTCTGAATTAAACAGCATACTTACTGTCAGCAGTACAGGCAGACCATGCCCATTGATCCAAACCTTCTCAATACATTTGACCATTGGGTCATTGGACTAAATTCCCACAACAATAGAGTTTAAACTTTAAAATTAGAAATATATATACCAAGAGACAATATTAGAGAAAATATGTTAGGGTATGACATAGATGCCCCATCCTAAGGATTGGGCGTACATAAAAATAACTCAAAAAGTTTATATAATCTTGGGAAATCAAGGCCTTGATATGATGAATTGCAATAACTTCCATGTACTTGGGAACTGTTTGTATTTCACAACCTAAACAGCTTTACAATCTTTAAAAGGTACTGCACGGTAATCAAGTCATGTCATGAGAGAGCAGGAGTTCTCTCACATGCCAATTACTGTAGGGAGACCTGGGAGTCAAAGTCAGTGCTAAGAACAAAGTGATGATTTGTGACGGCTCTACAAAGTCCCAGGATGCATTCATGCCATTATCACCCATCTCCTTATAAAGATCTTAGTTGCAGGAGATTCTATTTTGCTGTTTGTTTGTTTGTTTTGTTTTGTTGGTTTTTTTTTTCTTGAGACAGAGTTGCTTATTATAAACGTTTTAATTGCAGGAGGTCCTTTTTTATTGTTTTTTGGTTGGTTGGTTTGGTTTGGATTAGTTTTGATTTTTTGAGACAGCTATTCTCTTTGTAACACCCCTGGCTTTACTGGAACTCACCTCTGTCATACAGGCTGGTCTCAAACTTATAGAGATCTGCCTGTGTCTGCTTTCCAAGTGCTGGGATTAAAGGCATTTGCCACCACTGTCTATAAGAACAGGGTTAGAAGCAAGATCATCATCACAGAATATCAGATGTTTTTTATCAGTCCACTAGCTTCCAAAGAACAGTAACATTATAGTCCAAGCCTCAAGGGTCTATACAGTCCCCAACATATTGGACAAAGAGCCTAGCCAAGAAGGCTACAGCAGATGCTCTTTGGAAATGTCAGTTAAATACTTCAAAGAACTACAAAGAATGAGGACAAATTTGTCGGCCTGATCTAAGTGGCCAAAGGAATCTGCATGTGTGGACTAGGGACAGGCAGGCTTAAGAAAAATGAATTAAAATAATTTAAATTTAAATCTATTCCAAAGATAAAGTGGTTAGATGATTATTGTCAAAAGCAGAATCTTTACTATTCAGAATACAACCATTTTACGTCCCCCACTCTTGGCTGTTAAATCTAACCAACAAAACTTAGTCTAGTCACCTTTTATTGACTGTAGGATTTGCATGTACAGGATAGATGAATTTAATGAATGAAACATGAGTTTAGTTCATGTTCTGTTTGGGTAACACAGATATGGTGCCTCAATATTCTCAAAAGAATTCTAATTCAGACTGACTATTCAATAATGTTTTCCTTTCTTTGGTAAAATATCTAGATTTTGGAGGTTTCTTATTATTATTGTAAAAGGAGCTTCACTAAAAATTACAAGAAAAATTATAACTGATATTGGGTTTGAGTTCTGCAGTTCAGCCAGAGATTGCTGATTTAGTTAAACACTAGCTTCTTGTATTTGTGTGTGTCACAAGTATCAATATGTCCACATTAAACATATATTTGTACAGAGATAGCAGATCTTGGTTTTTTGCCCATGTTGTACCCTATCACTAAATACTTGGTACCTGGCTTTTGGATGGGAACTTGAGTGCACAGGAATAAAAGCTCTATAGAAGAAAGCATTGCTTCTCAGACCTGAGAAGGGGTGGGGAGAAGCTCCAGGGGTGTCGCTTGGAACAAAAGTCTCAGACAATTGCTTAGATATTTTTTATTATTTCTTTGAGAATTTCACACATGCATACAATATATTTTGATCATATTCATTCTCATATCCTCTCCATAACATCCTCAAGTCAACTCTCAAAGTCTCACACACTCATACATTTATGTCAATATATACATATATTCATATGCTAATAGGCGTGTGACCATGCACTGGATTGGAGAGTGGCTGAGCTACTAGAGACCACAACCTCAAAGAAAACTTACTTCTTCTCCCAGAAACTATCGATTGTCCATAGTGCCTCAATTAGGAATAAAGGTTCATGAATCCTTTCCCATTCCATTCTAAAATGTAAACTGGTCAAGTTGGTGCCTACCTAGAGCCTTCACCATTATGTTATAGTGTCTTTGGTAGAGAAAGTACTTTTCATGCTACTAAAAGAGAAATGTAAACACCAAGTCAGCAACAAATTCTGATCTACAATGGTGTCTTGCCTGCAATATAAGTTGGTACCACAAAGCTGATGGGAATGGCCAACCAATATTTGATAAGGCCCACTCCATGAGATGGAACCCCTATCCAACACTGCTTGAGTAATCAAAAGCAGAATAGATAGCTCAGGGACCTGGAATAAAACTGAATACAACTGTTCTAAAAAAAAATGTAGCAATAAAATGGCTTCTAATGAAAATCAATCGATCAATAATAAAACGTTCACTGGCTTGATTTTGTGCAGATCTTATGCAGACAGCCACAGCTATAGTGTGGTTGTCCCAACATGCCCAAAAGATGCTGTTTCTTTCTAGTCCACCCCAATCTCTGACTTCTAAGGGGATCTTTTCACTCTGTCTTCTACAGTGGTCTCTAGCCATGTAGGAAGGACTACGGATGCTCCATTTGTGGCTGAGCATTCCACAGTCACTCATCCTCTAGACTTTGACCAGTCGGGAGTTTCTGTATTAACTACCATCTGTTTCACAAAGAAACTTCTTTGGTGAGGACTAAGAACTACACTAATCGATTTATATAAGATATGAATTTAGAAGGCAGCCTCATTCTGAGCCCATTAGCAGAAAAAAAAAAAAAGAGCAGTTCACTCACCCCTGTTGTCTATGAGCTCCACAACCATAGCTTCTTGGCCAGACTTAGAGGTGCTGAGCATGTTTCTTCCTATGAAGTAGGTCTTAAATCTAATCACAAGGTTGTTGGTTGCATCTTTAGCCTTCTTGTCGCTATAATACTTATGGGCATATGCCAGTAGATTATGCAACTTACAAAGTTCACAGCTGTATGATACTATTGATGACCTGGGCTCCTATTTCTATTTTTACAAGAGAAGGCAAGGTAATGGCCTGCATTAAATCCACTGATTAGGCAGGTCTTCCAGTTTGTCTTACAAGTAGCCTCCCTTCTATTAGCCAGGAGTCAACACTGAATAAGACATGTCCTGTCATATAGAGCTTGAGGTCTTTCACTAAGTTACATACCTTTAAAGATATAATAATTTCCAGTAATCTGGAAAGGTGAATAATATATCTATTCAAATATTTTAGTAAAGTTTGCTGCTATTTAGGATATAGTTTAAAAATCTTGCCCTTCCCTAGTCAGAATAACTGTCAAATTCCAAAACAAAACCCATAACATTGTATCATTGTATTCTAATTTAGACAATTACTTATTTAAAAATTCAGAAATGTCTGCATTTTCATGTTCACTATAGAATTAAACAATTCTTGAAATGACCTCCATGAAAGGAAATCTTTAGGTGGCTTTGTTTTAGAGAGAACCTTATAAGAGTCATGGGCGGGAACTTGGGGGAGCTGGGGACACAAGCACAAGATTTCTGTATAGCAGGAAGGATCTTATAAAACAGGGTGTAGCATCAAACTTGTAGTCTGGGAGCTTTTTAAAGGGCACATGGCAGCAGCTGGATGAGAAGGTTGGTTCAATAGGCCCCATCATGTATCAAGATGCACCCTCAGTGATTGCCATACAGAGTTTCTGGGCAGAGACAATCATTTAGGAGAATAACAAAACAAGCCAGAGCACTCTTCTGGCATCCCTGGCCTCCAACAAAAATGTCCTCAGAACTGCCTTTCGACTTGTTCCCTTGTCCAGCAGAATTATCTATATAGCAATTACTACATAAGTTATGATTCTGGCTTCAAGAGTTAGTGTGCTAAAGTTCTAGGTTAATAAACAGTGCAGGGTTGGTGGGTCAGCTGGTAAAGGGCTTGCCAGTGAGCCTGCTAGTCTGAGTTTGAGCTCTGG
The DNA here is from genome assembly GCA_028555095.1 of Dicrostonyx torquatus. Classification (NCBI taxonomy): domain Eukaryota; kingdom Metazoa; phylum Chordata; class Mammalia; order Rodentia; family Cricetidae; genus Dicrostonyx; species Dicrostonyx torquatus. The sequence goes on along the minus strand of JAQHUG010000191.1, from coordinate 565,370 downwards.
GACCCCACATGGTAATAAAAGGAGAACTGACTCCCTACTCTGACTTCCACACGTATGTCATGATACACACACAAAAACACACAAATAAAATAAACATAATAAAGATGTTGTGGACTGGGGAGGAAAGTGACTTTAACTTTACCGTACATCATTCTTCAGGAATCACCGATGCAGGAGATACTCCCTGGCCAAAACTCTGAGAGGCATTTCTTCAGGTACACGTATCATAGGTCTCTTGATTTATTACAAATATTTTTAATACTCCGTATCTGATATGTTTTTGATAATTACACTGTCGCTTAGATGAAGGACTCACTAACATTTTTTCTTCTCATCAGCATCCTAAGCACCCAGGGCCAAGGGTACAAATATCCTTCTCTGTTTCGCACAGCTGGGGAGCAGTAGTTCCTGTGCAGGGGTTAAGGACACAGGGGCCAGAGCTACACACTGCGGCTCTGATGTGTGACTTTAGGTAAGTCACACCACTCTTCTTTGCTTTCCTCACTGGCAATGAGGAAAATAATGACCCTTACTTCACGGGATGACTGCAGAGGCTAAATAAGCCAGTGTAGACACTGAGAAGAGTGTCTGGCAGCCAGTAAGTGCTGAATAAGCCTTCACCATTCTCATCAAACTGTCTTCTGGGGCCAAGCTCCTGCCTGCTATGTTTGCCCATAACTTCTATCTGATTATATTTAGCTCAGGGCTTTTCCTCTTTCCCACCAGAAGCGTTTTTATCTCAGAATCTCTAATCAGAGCTACAAAGATAAACCTTTAAGAGTGGTGGCTATGAACCAATGCAAACAGGTTGGCACTTTGCTCAGGAAAAGCAGTTCTGTTTCCCAAGTCCACCCACCACCTCTTATCAAAATTAAACCACCTGAGACTCTGGCAAGCAAAGTACACTTAAAGCACCACGTTTTTCTCTGGGTGTAATAGAAGTAAACTTGTCTCAAGGGACTGGGACATGCTTTATTATATATACAGACAGGGATCTCTTGAGAATGCTATAAAAAAGTTTAATTCATTCTAGTTGACAAAAAAATCCTGTGATTCTTGTTTTCCACCCTGGTCCCTCAGCCAGCAGGAAGTCAACACCCATTTGATGAGCACTCACTTTGTACAGCAGACGCTGTAGATTCTAAGGTGAGAGTTCCTAACACCACAGCCAGAGAGAAATCAGAGAAGCAGCTACCCTCCAAATGGGGATGCCCTTGTTCCTGGGGGTTTTCCTTATTTGGAGAAATCTGATTTGGAGGGGATGTTTAAAAGCTGTGTCCTGAACTAATATCCTCTGGGGCTTTTAGCGAGTGGTGGTGTCAATCCAGTCAACACCAGAGGTGTAAAGACCACTGGAAAAAAGACCAAAAGGAAAAAAAAACCTGCATCCATTCTATCCATAAAGTCACAGAACTGGGGAGAGCCCTGGCAATTTTTAGTCCAGGATACAGAGACTCTTTCTTAGGTGTGGAGCCTGTGGAGCTGGCAGAATACCCTGCAGGAGAGCTCACAGCACAGCTCAGAAACTTTGCTGGCAAAATAGTTACTTCCTGCTTCAGAGTAAATAGGCTTAGAAGTCTTATGTAAATGGTCCTAAAGGCTGGTTGGCTACCCCAATGCTTACAAAAAATTTTGTTAAGTGTGGAAGACTTAATCCATCAGAAGCAGATGGATTAAGTTGCCCACAAATTTCTCAGTTTAGTAATCCAACACACACACATGAACACATGCATGCCCGTGCACACACACACACACACACACACACACACACACACACACACAAACTGAAAAGGGAAACCAAATTTGCTAATTGTCCAAGGCAGAACTCCAAAGGGCCCACACCGTTCTGCCAAGCACTCAGCTCTGTCAGGTCCTTTAGTTTCTACAGCTGTGTATCCTCAAGTAAAGCTAAGCTTGCACGCTCCCATATGAAACATGAAGAACACGCTGGATACCCTTGCCTGGGCACTGCTTCCCCTGCATGTGCCCTAAGCACCATGGCCAGGAGAGGCAAGATGTACCACTGCTTCTGAAGATGCACATGCCCGTAAGCTTGCTCTCCACATCCTCCGCCAAGGTAGCTTCTTGCTTTTGAAATAAACCTTTCACCACCCTCAAGGCCCAATTCCAATATCAACTCCTTTGACAATATGTTCCTTGACCCTTCCTCAATGACATCTCCACTGCATCTGACAACTGCACTTTCAGTTCCACGGTTCCATAGCTGACAGCAAAGGAAAACCATAGCTGTCCACAAAGCAAAGGATGGGTGAGGTGGAGTGAGCTCCTCTGAGAACTGAGTCTACATTCCATCTCCACCCTGTTACACAACTGCAGGGGACATCTTTAACATCATAGGCCATAGGAATGGCACCCTTCCCAGCAAAGCACAATCCATGTGATGATGTGTCCTGGTATCCTGCTTCCCTGGCTCAGGGTCCTCCCTCCCCACATTCTGCTGTGCAAGAGCACCGCAGGTTCAGAACTTGAGACTACAATCTGAAACAGAGGGAAAGTAGAACCCTTGACAACAAGAGTAGAGACCAAGATGTACGAGCTGTATCTTAGATTTGACATAGGCCAAGAAATACGTTCTGTGGGAAGCATGAGGTATCACACAGGAACACGATTCTCTGGTTAAATTGATTTAGGATTTCTCTATCATTTCTTAGCATATGCAGTATGCTTGTCTGACTTATGAAAGTGAGAAGAAAATAATTGGTTATCATGGACTCCCAGGTTCATTTCTCCCCATAACTACCTTCATCAAGCATCAGTGTGACTCTGAGAAATACACAGACGAGAAGAAAGACACTTTCCTGCCTTTATCCAACCTAAGAAAGTGTTCACTTCAACCTGACTGCCTCCTTTCTAACCCCATAATTGTTTTTTCTTTCACCAGCTCACCAGATAAGGCCATTGTGTGGGTTCCAGGAAGTTTGCATTAATGCAAAATCCAACCCTCTGTTTATTTTCATAAGAGGAGTTTCAGATATGGGGAGAAACTCAGGACTCCAAAGAAAGGCAAATTCTGTGTCACTCTCACTTTCAGAACCTTTGTGCAACATCAAGGAAGGAGGGAAGGGCGTCTTCTTACCAGGTAAGTGAGAATACAAGGAAGGAGGGAAGGGTGTCTTCTTATCAGGTAAGCGAGAATACAAGGAAGGAGGGAAGGGCATCTTTTTACCAGGTAAGCAAGAATACAAGGAAGGAGGGAAGGGCATCTTCTTACCAGGTAAGCGAGAATACAGAAGCAGGCTCAGGAACACAGTGTTGCCTTAGTACTCTTTCCCACCAGTCCTTATCAAGGTAATTGAGGTTAATTTGGATTGTGGCCTTTTCTAGGCAAGGTGTAGATTCTCATCTTGAAAGGTCTGATTTGGCATTGAGCCTCATAATGAGAATTCTGTTTTCCAAAGCCCTTGCCCTCCACCATTCCACTGACAGACTGGTTGGCAAGGGCACAGATAGGAAATCCAACGGAGAGGCCCCAATGCCTTCAGGCACCGCAGAAATGGGTCTCATGGTACAAGAAAGAGATCCAAGATAAAACAAGAGAGTTCAAAAGATCAGAATGCCGTTTCATTGATCTTGGACTTGTAAGAGCTGCACCATCAATCACAGTCGTTCAAAAATTCCTATTAATGGCCCTAAGTGCCAGGGTTCCCATATGGTTTGTCTTTGTAACATTTGGTCTTGGGCATCTCTTTGGAAACAACGTGAGAATCTGTCAGTATCAGATCCAGGCCCGAATTGGCTACCTCACTCCCTGCAGCAAAGAAAGAGAAATAAAATGTGTACCTGGGTACAAGCTTCAGTAGATGGACATTCGAGGGCAGCTAATGAGCTGGGAGACTGGCAATCCCTTGTCCCTGGAAGAAAGCCAAAGAAAGTTGGTCATGCCAATCTGAAAAAGATTTTTTCCCCATTTTTATCTATCTCAGCTATGCAGGGTGGGGGTGGACCTTGGTAAAGAAGTAATGGGTATATGTTTACCACAAATCAATAGACATTTCGACAACAAAGTATACCTATAGAGGGAAAAAAGTCCTTCCTTCTTGCTCTCTCTTCTGACCTCACTGAAGCCACAAAGGTATGCTAATAAGACATATCAACAAGAGCTCCAATGTGACACTATCCAGTATATTTAAGGACCTGGAATCACTAAGAGATTCAAGAGGTACTGTACATGTAAAATACACATTGGATTCAAAGACTAAATACAAAACTTATCATAAAGTATAATCTTATTATGTTTACATTGGCTCCATGTTAAAACAATTACAGTTCATGCTAGGTAAAATTAAGTATATTGCTGCAACTGTAATAGTGTAATATAGATTTGTAATATTTGTAATATACATACCAAAGTATTTAAAAACACATTGTATTTCTGTTGGAGAGTGCTGTAGCAAAATATGACTACATGAATTGCGGTGGGATTGCTGTACTAAAAACTAGTTAGCTTAAACCAATAGGGATTTATTTGTTTTCTCAAGCTTCATAAATCCAAAGTCCATGTTAAGGTGTCAGGAAGGTCGGCTGTGCCCTTGGGGAAGAGTGTGTTCCATGCAGTGCTCCCAGATGTTGGTGCTTGTGGGAAGACCACGGAGCATTGTAGATACAACCCTTCATTCTCTATCTCTAGTCACATGGCATTCTCCGTGTATCCATGTCTCTTCAAGAAAAAAAATGTTTTAATTGTGTGTATGGGGGAGGGGGTGGCAGAGTATGTGCATGTGAGTGTGTACACATGCCCCAGAGAAAGCGAGGTATTGGATCCCCTGGATCTTGAGTTACTGGTGGTTGTGAGCTGCTGGATGTGGGCTCTTGGGGCCTAACTTGAGCAGCAAACACTCTTAGCTGCTGTGCCATCTCCCTAACACCATCTCATCTCTATTCATAAGGGAGCAGTCATAGTGGCTTAGAGCCCGAGGCTGTAGTGTGACATCATCTTGACTAACTTAGCGAAGAAGCTGTGTCCAAAGTCACACTTGAATTCAGAGACACTATTGAGCCCAATATAATGGTCAACTAGTCCTCTTAAGGAAAAGGGAGAGAGGCCTTCATTCATGGAGAGAACACACTCTCTCAGCCTCAAGTGGTAAGGCACATCCACCATGCTTCCTTCCAGATGTGCCACATATATGTTGAACTTCCAAAATGTTGCTGCCTGGTGAGCAGCTTGCCAAGGTCAAAATGCAGATGAAATCGAACACAAGGAGATCTGGGTTCAAGCTATGACTCTATCAATACCATCGCAGAAGACACCAGATGAAATGAGAGAGTGCTCTGAACCCCAGATCTTCGAAATAAAACCCTGAACTTTCAAACTCAGAGGATAGTTTTGGGGTTTACATGGGGAAATTATTAACATGCTTTTAAGAGTACAATTATAAGTCACTGCGAAAGGATGCCGCAGCCTGGCCCTCCCTCTATAATGGCCCTTCCTCTATCATTTTGAGAGAAACAGAAGGATGGCTGAATGCTGGAGGATCTGGGATCACTCAGCTTCTTACACAGACACACAGCAGTTTGAGAAAATAGCCCCTGCAGACCCTGAGGATTGAGTGGCCTCCTCGATTGTAGACAGCCTAACCTCCCCAGTTGGCCAAAGGACAATTTACAAGTGTAGAAAATTGTGTTCATGTTAGTCACCCTATGCTGAAAAGCTTTGCTGGAACACTGTTGTATCCAGATAATGAATTAGTGGATGGCACAGAGCTGAAGGCACTGGCTTCAGCTGGGCTCCTTCTGTTGAGGTCCTGGATTGAGAGTCAGAGAAAACATCATACTTCAGAGATTTGTGAAGCTGAGCAATGCCACACTTAGGATGTTTTTAAATGCCCCTGTCACAGCTGAATGTGTTAGAAGCTCAGTTTTCAGCATGGCAATGATGGGCATTGATATTTTGCCTGCATGCATGTCTGTGTGAGGATGCTGGAGTCCCTGGAGCTGGAGTCACAGAGAGTTGTGAGCTATCCAACCCTCTCCCATGGTCCCCACGCTCCCAATTTACTCAGGAGATCGTGTCCTCCTACTCCCCATGTAGATTAGATCCATGTACATCTCTCTTAGGGTCCTCACTGTTGTATAGGTTCTCTGTGATTATGGTTTGTAGGCTGGTTTTCTTTGCTTTATGTTTAAAAGCCACTTATGAGTGAATACATATGATATTTGTCTTTCTGGGTCTGGGCTACCTCACTCAATATGATGTTTTCTAGATCCTTCCATTTGCCTGCAAATTTCAAGATGTTGTTATTTTTTTCTGCTGTGTAGTACTCCATTGTGTAAATGTACCACATTTTCCTTTTCCATTCTTTGGTCGAGGGGCATTTAGGTTGTTTCCAGGTTCTGGCTATGACAAACAAAGCTGCTATGAACATAGTTGGGTACATGTCCTTGTGGCACAATTAAGCATCCTTTGGATATATACTTAAAAGTGTTATTACTAGGTCTTGAGGAAGGTTGTTTCCTAATTTTATAAGAAATCTCCACACTGACATCCAAAGGGGTTGTACCAGCTTGCATTCCCACCAGCAATGTAGAAGTGTTCCCTTTTCCCCACACTCTCTCTAGCATAAGTTGTCATCAGTGTTTTTGATCTTGACCATTCTTACAGGTGTAAAATGGAATCTCAGAGCTCTTTTGATTTGCATTTTTCTGATGGCTAAGGATGCTGAACATTTCCTTCAGTGTCTTTCAGCCATTTTGGATAAGGAAGTTATTTTTTCCCACAGAATATTTTATTTCAGAAACAGTTTGGGGAACGATATCCTCTTTCTCAAGAGTGCTCAAAGCTATGGGTCGTTTGTGAAATGCATCTTTTCACAGTAAGTCCTGGTCCTCACGCCGAGCCCTCATGCCTCTGGTGAGCACCTTTCTTGCCTACTTACAGGTGGTCTGAGTAACACAAAAGCCCTGCCTGAGGTTGGTAGTGCCACCCCCACATGTACTACCAGTGGCTGTCTGTAGCTCTGCCAGTGAACTTCCCAAGTCCTCCTCGCTCTCTGGATCAGGGAGTGTCTGCCAGTGAGCTTCCCCAGTCCTCACTGTCAGTTACAAACTTGATCATGACGTCCTCTGTGTCACAGAAGGCGTCATCAGTGTCTCTGTCTTCCTACAAGCCTGGTGCTTCAAAACTCTCCTGCCCAGCCTATCCCAGAAATGAGGCTGTGTCCTCAGAGCGGGATGAGCAGGTACTCCAGTTCATCTGAAGCAATTATTCTTTATCTTTTTTAGGATGGTACAGTGGTGCCTCTTGTCAATCGATTATTCATGGATAACAACTTACGAGGACTCCATTTCCACTACACCGCTTTTCTAGTGAGTTCCTCTTAATGACAGTACCCAAAGATGCCCAAAGCAGGGTACCTCCTTGGGCAATACATCTGAAAAATTTCACATTTTGTTTTATGAAATCAGAACAAATTTTTGGCAAATAAAGAACCCAGAGACATCCGTCCATGAAGGCGTTTAATTTTGCTTAACACTGCATCATCCTGAGATAAGCCATGGCCCCAGGCCTTTTAGTTGTTTCATTTTGTTTCACTTTAATTTTTTTGAGATTATAATTTTGTTTTGTTTTAGAGCAGGATCTCACTGTGTGTCGCTGACTGTCCTTGAACTTGCTCTATCAATCAGACTAGCCTCGAACTCATAGAGAGCCATCCGCCTCTGCTTCCTGAGTGTGAGAATAAAGGTGTGTGCCACCATACCCAACTTGGAATTTTAATTAAATTATAACATTTCTACATGTCTTTTACTCCTTCCAAAACTTCACAAATACATCTTCCTGCTCTCCTTCAAATCCATTGCCTCTTTTTAAATAATTGTTATTGTATCCAAAAATGTATATGCATATATATGCTTATATTTTCCTAAATATAGCCTGCTCGTTCCATAGAATGCTACCTGTATGTATGTTTTCAGAGCTGACCATCTTTTAATAAATATCTATCAGTGGATTATCAGAAAACAGCCCACAAATGTTTTCCTGCGGAGGAAGGTCCAGAGCACCGCTTTTCTCGGATCCCTGATTTCAGAGTGCTCAGTGAGGTGCGAATGACCATCCTTGGCCTAGAACCCTTCCTGAATTATCTGTGTTGGTCACAACCAGATTTTTCTCATTAAAAAAAAAAGTCAGTGAGATGGCTCAGTAGGTAAAGGCACTTGGTACCAAACCCCAGAATACACATAACGGAAAGAGAGAACTGGCTCATGTAAATTGTCCAGACTGTATGTACTTCCACGTGGGCACTGTGGCATTCCCATACACACACACACACACATACACACACACACACACACACACACACACACACATGCACAATCAGATAAATATAATTTTGAGTTTTAAAAATGGACATTTAAAGAAACAGATATTGTGCTTGTGTACATTGTCTGACATTATCTGAAGCTGAGGTGGGGTGTTTGAACTCAGGACGGACTTACACGAACTCCAGTCTTCTGTATACTTTCCTGTCTCTGGTCTCCCTACTGATTGACCTAAGGGCAAGTTTTCAGCCAGAGACTTGGAGGCTTGAGCAAGTCGGCTAACTACTGGTGTTTCTCAGAAGCATCTTAAAGAAAGAGAAGTTCATTGGCTCAACATACAATATACACCATGTCTGGGAGCTTTTAAAAATAAAAGAAACAGAAATAACTGAAATAGCAAGTTCATCACAGAAATAAGGTAGATGAGGAGGCCCCTCGGGGATGCTTAAAAGACCACTACCAAATTAATAAGTGTAAGACATTGCAGCATCACTGAGAACTAAGAACAAATGAGGACGTGCTGAGAGACGGGAGTGGCGCTAGAATGCCCAAAGGCATACAAGCAGACAACCGAGGCCATACTGCTTAATAACGGAAAGATTCATGACTGTTTTCCTCCAAGTTGTCACCAGCTTTCATGCCATGAGATGATAGAGCGTCTCTTCATCCCCATGTCAAAAGCTCAAAGTGGAGGGTCAAACCCGAGCGGGAAAGAGGACAGCACTGATGAATTTCCCTGCCCAGTCTAAGAGGATCCGTATGCTCCCTGGAAAGGGACTGCACTCGGGGCGGGAGGGTGTATATGTGTGCCCCACAGCCTTCCTTGAGACTCACAAAGGATTTTTCCAGACAAATGGATATTTGATCCAACCCTCAATAGCCCTGCCCTTAGGAGGAATCGTACTGGTCACTGGCCCAGCTTAATGTGCCTTGACCATACCTCATCCAAGCTGCTTTAGGAGGCTGACTTGGATCTGAAGCCTGCAAAATATCACAGTGTCACCTGGTTAAACTAAATGGGTGTCAGTTTGTGGGTTTCTGCAGGGCCAAAACCAGTGTTTCTCCAAGCTTAAAGACAGAAGCGCTGAGAGCAAGCCGCCTGAAAACTGATGGCTATTTCTGGATATAGCTTGTCAGGGAAAGCGGTGGGGTGGTGTGTTTCCAATAGCTAACACTCTCAGCAGAAAGCCCAGGTGTTGCTGTAAACACACGAGCTGGTAAGAAACTGGCGTAGGCACACCCCAGGCCTCTCTGCACGCTTTCTCAGAAACATTCTGCTTCCCAATAGCTCAAAAGTCACCTTTTAAATAACACAAATGACAACATCTGCAAAGCCAGGGCTAGCTTCTGTGGTACCAAGTCTCACAGATACAGGAATTTCTTTTCTACAGTATTTCGTGAACTATCTTTTTTTTTTTCTTATTCTGCCAGAAATTTTCCCAAATTCAATTTGGTTGCCTTTGCACCAATAATTCTGCTGTTACCAAGACTGGCTTCAGGAGTCTTATGTTTAGGCAACCTCACACTTGATTTGATCTTCTGCTACTATCATCTTGAAACTTTTGATAAATTTGAGCAAGGATCCCTACATTTCTGTTGTCCACTGGTCTTGATATTACATCATGGTCCTTGGTGCAAGCCAACAACCACACTCTCTGGCTTTGGACGAGTGTTCTTACATTTCCCGTGGGCCTTCATGTTGATTTTCTCATTTGATCTTCATGATAAGACATTCAGATATGGGAGAGGTAGAGAGAAAAGAAACCCTTGAAGCTAGGAAAGACTTGCTTCCAACCCGGGCCCTGCAGATGTTAGTATACACATTTGTTGATTTCTCACACCTGAGCAGCTGTGAGCACACCTTTTTTCCCTCCTTTTCTTCTAGATCATCTTTGTGTTTTCCAGTTTATAAAGTATAAAAATTAAAGCCAAGACGTTCAGAAAGTCTTTCCAATATTTTATTCTGGGTTCAGTGAAAATCAAAGTCAGGCATGTATGATTTATGCCTGTATAAGTCAAATGAGAGTCATTAACCCAGGAAGTCTGATGCTAACTGGGGAGAAACAGGAAGTTGAGCAGAAGTGTCTTAGAGCACTGTGCCCCCTAAGGAAGATTTGGAAGGGCCACTGGGGAATTCGTGAGCTGTCTCTCAGAGGAGCCCCGCATCTCCCAGAATGGTCTTGCCTTAGTTTCTCAGCAGCATCGTTATTAACTGGAGTAGATCACTGGAGGTTAAAAAAAAAAAAAGATGCACCTCATCCATTCTTACTTGCGAGGAATTCATTTAGCCCAACATCAGCCTTTAATGTAAAGAATATTTCTCTTGAGTGAGTGCTTTGTTCACCAGCAGATGGGTGTGTGCTGAAACTTGCAATTCTAGCTGGCCTGGGACAGGGAGTCTGTCTGCTAAACAGCCTTTGGTCCTATCTCTCTAAAGAAGTGAAAAACTTCTCGAGAAAACTGCTGTCATTGCTCAGCTCCAGGGTCCAGGACAACACGCCCCCTAGCCTCCAGCTGTGAGGCATTAAAGGTGGTCCAAAGGAAACTCTGGCAAAGGCAAGTCTCCATTGCTTATCATGGTCCATGAAGTAATTTTAAAGGAAACAGGGGGAGATGAGACGATGAAAGAGGAGGGACTGGGGAAGAAAGACACTTTTGCTAGCAAAGGACTGTGGCATACATTGCATTCCTCGGGAAATGGGTGGGGATGAGGTAGCTGATCTTCCTGCCCCTTTTCTTAAAAGATGGAAACAGAAAGTCTGAGGCACTTGCCCACATTTCTCTAATGATAAGAAAGGCAGAACTGAAACCGTAGCCTGGGCCCTCTGCCTGTTTCCAGGATACCTGTGCTCCCAAAATATTAGCAAATGCTTCAAACAAGTCACAGAAAATGTTAGGGAACTCTTCTGTCAGGTGGAGGCCTTTTCCCTGCTCCCAACACTTCTTCTTAAGCTTTTTCAGAGTCTCTGGAGCTCAGGTTACATCATCTCTGCCAGTGTTTATGGGATGGAGAAAGAGATCACACGAAATCATGAAGTTTCTTAATCAAGAGTAAGCAGATGTGTGCAGAGAAAGAGGAAACGAGATACCTGATCCTATGGAGAACAACTCCAAAGAAGAGAATTTTTAAATAAATTCAATTTGTTGTTTTCATTTAAATAAGAGTATAGTGTACATTTTGGAGACAAAAATTATTTGTAATATCCATTTCTCAGTAACCCAAATTTCCCTATTTAGGGCTTTAAGTCTTAGGAGGAGACCAAAAATTTGACTTTCATTTTTAATACTTAACTAAGGGAGATGAATTAAATCAATTGGTATTATTATTATTATTATTATTATTATAACAATAAGTATAGGGGAATTTATACTAAGCCTCTTTGAATGAAAAATAAAATCCATTTACAAGCATAGATTATTTGCAAAAAAAATGCACTATGCACATTAGGTCAGGCTTACTCATTAAATATAGACCTGAAAAGGAAGTAAGGTTAATCTGGTTGAAAACAATAGAATAAAACCAATTTTCTTCTTTTTACACATGGTTATGCTCATTCTTAAGAGCCAGTCCAGGGCATGTTTTTTCTTTTCTACTTCCTCTCTGCCACCACCTCCACAAATTCACACTTACACACCCTGCCCTCTTTAGACATTTTATTGTGTTTGCATGTAAATTTGCCAAACTATTTCCATGCACGATGCCAAGGGAAAAAATGAATGCCAATGTGAGAAGGTTTAAAGGCACGATGCCTTTTTATCTCCCATCAGAGGACCGAATCTTCTACCCAGCTTGCTTGCGTTCCCGCAACAATAACAAGAAAAATTCTTAGACAAAGAGTTCTCTGCAATAGCTCCTCCTTCCAGAAAATCGTTTCTTCACACTAAGTTTAAAGTCCAATGCTTCAATAAGGTCAAAGGTATTATTATAGCATGTATTCATCACATGCTTATGAAATCATACACAATTCTATTGGTGGTTCTCTATTAAGGGTGCATTTCAAATACAAAAAAGCACATGACATTTATAAAGGCACCTTCTTTTTGAAGCATATAACCTGTTACCATTTTATTATTTTTTTGCTTTGTTTTTTATTTTTTTCATTTTTTATTAAATTTAAAAGAAAAGTTTACATTTACTCCCCTTGTCCCAGGACCCCCCGCTCCTCCCCCTACCCCACCACCTTCCCCTGCTTTCTTAAGATGGGGCAGGATACCCTGCCTTGTGGAAAGCCCAAGACCCTCCCCTCTCCATCTCGGTCTAAGAAGGTGTGCATCCATATAGAATAGGTTCCCGAAAAGCCAATACATGCAGAAGAGATAGATAGGTCCCTAGCCATTTTATTATTATTGTTATTCACTTTTTATTTATTTGACATACCAACCACAGTTTCCCCCTCCTTCCTCTCATCCCCTTTCTTCCCCTACTAGCCTCCTTTTGAACCTCCTCCCATCCACCCCTCATCTCCATTCAGATGGGGTAAGGCCTCCCCTGGGGAATCAGCAAAGCATGGCATATCAAGTTGAGGCAGAACCAAGCTCCTCTCCCCTGTGTCAAGGCTGAGCAAGGTATCCCACCATACGGAATAGGTTCCAAAGAGCCAGCTCATACACCAGGGATAAGTCCTGGTCCCACTGCTAGGAGGCCCACAAACGACCCAACTATACAACTGTTATCCAGAAACAGAGGGCTTAGGTCAGTCCCATGTTGGCTCCCTAGCTGTCCACCCAGAGCCCGTGAGTTCCCACAAGCTCAGGTCAGCTGTCTCTGTGGGTTTCCCAATCATGATCTTGACCCCCCCCATTCCTCATTAAATTCTTCCACCCTCCTTTCAACTGGACTCCCCAAGCTTAGCCCAGTGATTGCCTTGGATCCCTGCATCTGCTTCCATCAGTTACTGTGTAAAAGCTCTATGATGACAATTAGGGTAGTCACCAATCTGATTACAGGGAAGGTCAGTTCAGTCACCCTCTCCACTATTGTTAGGAGTCTTGGCTGGGGTCATCCTTGTGGGTCCTTGGGAATTTCCTTGGCGCCAAATTTCTCCCTAATGCCATAATGCCCCCCATCAAGATATCGCTTTCATTACTCTGCCTGTCCATCCCACCCCCAACTTCACCATCCTGATCTTCCATGTTGCCAACCCACCATCCCTTCCCCTCTACTCCCCGCTCACTCCCAGTTTATCCAGGGCATCTCATCTTCCCTGGGAGATCCATGCATTCCTCTTAGGGTCCTCCTTGTTACCTAGTTTCTCTGGGGCTGAGTATTGTAACTGGGTATCCTTTGCTTTGCATGTAATAGCTAATATCCACTTATGAGGGAGTACATATTTGTCTTTCTGAGTCTCGGTTACCTCATTCAGGTACTTTCTAGTTCCATCCATTTGCCTGCAAATTTCACGATGCCATTATTTTTTTCCACTGAGTAATACTCCCTTGTGTAGATACACCACATTTTCTTTATCCGTTCTTTGGTTGGGGGGCATCTGGGTTTTTTCCACATTCTGGCTATTTTAAATAATGCTGCTATGAACAAAGCTGAGTAAGTGTCCTTGTGGTATTGTTGAGTATCCTTTGGCTATTATGGCTAAGAGTGGTATCACTGGGTCTTGAGTTAGACTGCTTCTCAATTTTCTAAGAAACTACCATACTGTTAGCCAAAGTGGCTGTACAAGTTTGGACTCATACCAGCAGAGGAGTTCCCCTTATTCCACATCCTCTCCAACATAGACTGTCATTAATATTTTTGATCTTGGCCATTCTGACAGGTATAAGATGTTCTCTAAGAGTCATTTTGATTTCTGTTTCCCTGATAGCTAAGGATGTTGAACACTTATTTTAAGTGTATCTCGGCCATTCAAGATTCTTCTATTGAGAAATCTCTGTTTAAATCTGTACCCCCATTTTTTATGGGATTATTTGGTATTTTGATGTCTAGTTTCTTGAGTTCTTTATACATTTTGGATATTGGTCCCCTGTTCAATGTGGAATTGGTGAAGATCTTTTCCCATTCTGTAGGCTTCCCTTTGTCTTATTGAAGCTTTTCAGTTTCAAGAGTTCTTATTTATTAATTGTAGATCTCAGTGTCTGTGCTACTGGTGTTATATTCAAGAAGTGGTCTCCTGTACCAATGTATTTAAGGCTATTTTTCACTTTCTCTTCTATCAGCTTCAGTGTAACTGGATTTATATTGTGGTCTTTAATCCACTTTGACTTGAGCTTTGGGCAGGACAGTAGATAAGGATCTATTTGCATTCTTCTACATGCTGCCATTCATTTATGCCAGCACCCGTTAACTGAGGTTTCTGTCCTGCCAGTTCCCGCAATCCTTAAGTCCCAAAGAAATCACACAGAGGTCTCCATTAACTATATACTGATTGGCCCATTAGCTCAGGCTTCTTATTAACTCTTATAACTTACATTAGCCCATTATTCTTGTCTATGTTACCCACATGACTCAGTACCTTTTTCAGTGAGGCAGTCACATCTTGCTTCTTCTGTGATTGGGCAAGGACTGAAGAAAGAGCTTCCCTCATCCCAGAATTCTTCTGTTCTTATTGATCCACCTCTACTTCCTGTCTGGTTGTCCCACCTCTACTTCCTCCCTGGCTACTGGCCAATCAGCACTTATGTAAAATATAATTGACAGAATACAGACCATTTTTCCACACCAAGCACCTTTTGCCAAAGATGCTTTCTTTTTTTCTTTATATATTTTGGGCTTCTTTGTCAAAAATCAGGTGTTCATAGGTGTGTGTGTGTGTGTGTGTGTGTGTGTGTGTGTGTGCTTGTTAAGATCTTCTATTTGTTTCCATTGATCCATGTGTCTGTTTGTATGCCAATACAAAGATGTTTTAATTACTATAGCTCTATAGTAGAGCATGACATCAGAAATGGTGATACCTCCAGTAGACCCTTTATTGTACAGGATTGTTTTGGCTATCCTGTGTTTTTTTTTTTTTTGTTTTCCCATACGAAGTTGAGTATTGTTCTTTTGAGGTCTGTGAAAAACTGCATTGGGATTTTGATGGGCATTGCATTGAATCTGTAGATTTCTTTTGATAACATTGTCAGTTTTACTGTGTTAATCCTAGCTATCCAAGAGCATAGGAGATCTTTCCATTTTCTGACCTCTTACCTGTTTTTTTTCTTCAAAGACCTAAAGTTCTTGTCATATAGGTCTTTCACTTATTTGGTCAAAGTTATCCCAAGATATTTTATATTATTTATGGCTGTTGTAAATGGTGTTATTTCTCTGATTTCTTTCTCAGCCCACTTATCATTTGTTTATAGGAGGGCTGCTGATTTTTTTTATTTAACCTTGAATCCAACTATATTACTAAAGGTGTTTATCAGCAGTAGGAGTTCCCTGTTAGAATTTTTGGGGTCACTTATGTATACTATCATTTTACCTGTAAATATTGAAAGTTTGACTTCTTTCTTTCCAATTGGTATCCCCTTGATCTCTTTTTGTTGTGTTATTACTCTAGCTAGAAGCTCACGTACTATATTTAATAGATTAGAGAGAGTGGACAGCCTTATTTTGTCCCTGATTTTAGTGGGATCACTTTGAGTTTCTCTCTGTTTAATTTGATGTTGGCCATCAACTTACTGTATATTGCCTATTTTATATTTAGGTTATCTTGTTATCTTTGTTTTTAATAGCATACAGATTTGAACTGTGTCTGCCTGAAACTGTTTTCCCTTCAACAGGAGTGAGTTGTATTATTTACCTTGTAGGTATGCATGAGATATTAAAAGAAATACCTGAGATTGTGAGTTCTTACAGTACATTTGCTTCATCCATCTTCTTGAACATACAACTGGAGTTGATCCAGATTCCTGTCCCTCAGAAAAGCCATGTGGCAGAGCTGTAGGTAATGAGATGTGAGCAGGTGTGGTGCATACCACTTTTAGGTTTATTGTTCTGAGCCTGTTCAATAGAAACAGCTCCAAGGACACCAAAGGAAAGAAGCACAAAATAAAAAAGTAGTTTTTGTATCACTGCTTCATTCACCCCCTCCAGTGCCATGAGCTATATGTGTGTAAGATAGGAAATGGTAATACATTATATTACATCACTGATATTTGAAAGCTGTCATCACCATTCCTTACATGGCTGTGCATATTAGGTTGATATGAAAAACATAGTGCCAAGCATAAAGATGTCTACCCACGACCAAAACCACTAACCAAAACCCATCACTGCTGTTTCCACTGAGTCCCCCATACTAATCTGGCCATTTCCACATAGAACTGAACCCACTGCTTCAGGACACACAAGTAACCGAATTATTTCTCTTTTTTCTGACATTAAATTGAGTTATTTACATATTCTGAACATCAAGCCATGATTCCATGAATAGTCTGAAGATAATTTCTGCCTCTCTGAAAGTTGTCTCTTGCTACTATTTGTTGTTGCCTAGCGTCAGGACTCATGAAGAAAATCACGCCAGAGGCGATGTTCTGAAGAATTGCTTCCATGTTTCTTTCCTAGCAGTTTCACACTAATATTAAAGTGATTGGTCCATTTTAATGGATATTTTTAACTTGGGAAAGACAGAGATCTTGATTCATTTTGTTGTGAATAAGTATTCCCAGCATCATTTATTATAGAAATGATCCTTTTCACACTGTGTGCTCAAGATATCTTTTTAAAAAATAATCAGTTGGTTATAAATATATCTTATTTCTAGGCTCTCTGATCTATATATCAGTTTTTATAACAGGTCCATGCTGTTTGAATGCTGTAACTTTGTAGTGTATTCTGAAATCAGGATACATGATATGGCTAGCTCTGTCCTTTTTGTTCAAGGTCACACTGGCTACTTGAAATCATTTGTGGTTCCTTGTGAACTTAAATATTGTTTTTTCTGTGTCTGAAGGGTATGGTGTCTTTAGCAAAAGAATCTTACCTTCAAGTTTTGGGAGGAGGCCACCAAGGAAATTAGAAATAGATTGCTTTGTTTTAGGAGACACTTATATTCCTCTGACCAACGACTCAAGGAGAATTTTCTCATGTCTGTCACTGTGTTTTGTGAAATAATGCATAACTATTGGGGGGTTGCATCATCATCCATGTAGTGTAACTGTACATAGACACTCTCACACACACATTTTAAAAGAATATTAATAAAGGATATCTTTCTCTGTGAGTTTTTCAAACATCCTTGGTGTTATTATCTCTTTTTCCTCCTTTTCTACCTCCTTCCTACTCTTCCATATCCCTTCACAGATAAAGTCTGCTCCCCATTTTTTAATCACCCTGTTCATAGAACCTACCTCCATTATCACCCTGTCAAAAGTCTCTTCTCTCCCAGGTTTTCTATCCCTTTCTATTTGCTAGCTTCTTCTGCCACTACAGGTTGCATATTTAAATCTAACTATCAGGAGGTAGAACACACAAATAAGAGAAAACATGTGGCAGTTGTCTTCCTGGGTCTGGGTTATCTCATCTATTTATCTAAAGACTTCGTGGTTTTGGTCTTCTTTGCAGCTGACTAGAGTTCCATTGTATAATCCTACAGCTGGAAATGACCTGGAAGCCTCATCTCTGGAGATTGTCTTCATAGTATGGGAAGGTGCTATGTTAAAGGGCAGAAGCAATTGGTCCTTCCCAGCTTTAAAGCCTACAATCCACTACAATGACTCAAAAGGCCAGATGCCACCAATGGTGCAACAGTGGTGCTTTTGTCTTGGGAGTAACCAACAGCTGTCTAATTGGATTTAAAGCCTATTTAATGGGAAGGACTTTGTGCCTAGCACTGTGAACTGAGCCGACTACCTGTGGCTGGAGAGGACATAGACTCTTTTCATTTTCATAATCTGGTGTAACTTCTAACTATATTCCAAACTCATTGCTGTCACAACAAGGGCATCACCCAACAAGATTGCAATGCCCTGGGTGGGTAAAAGGTGCTGAGATAAACAACTGGGGCAACCATTTCAGAGAGCGGTGTCTGCTTCATTGCGGGTGAACAATGCTTACCCAATGGCAGCCTGGGCGCTGTGATTGTTTATCACATGACCTCAGGTTGGACAGTGAGCACTTATCCCACCAGAATCTCTGTGAGGGAGCCGCACATGAAAGGACATGCGCAGAGTGCAGACTGCTCGTCTGCAGGCCAACTACTGCCTACGCATGCTACTTCAGAATTCAGTGTTCCAACTTCTGGGATGCTCAGAAGTATGGTGTGCCACGCCTCTCATTTAGGAGCACAGAGCACCAGATAGGCTGGCCTCCAGGCCATGCCTGCATTTTCTCCTTACAGCTCATCCTTATACCAACAGGTAAGTGTAGCTGTCACCCCCTTATCAAAGAACCTTCTTTTTGTAATACTGGAAGACTATCACAGAGACCCACAACTGCTCAAAATGTAGAGGTGAAGGGACTGTTAGGTGCCCAATCCCATTTGATACATCTAGAATGCAACTCCTATGCTTAAAGTTAGGGAAAATCACAGAAGAAGGAGCAGAAGTTACCTGCTGCTTGATAATGTGCCCAAGACATGGCAGGGAAATGCACCTGTGAAATCTTATCAATCCGTTGCCCGAATGAAGGAGGCCTGTACAATGACCACACTGTTAACACACCAGAGTGGATGGAGCAAAATTCCAAAAAGTTTTACCTCTAGATGAAGAGGTACCGTTGGTCAGTGACTGGTGTGAGAGGAAGAAGCGGTCTCCTCTAAGGATGAATTCCTTCTCAGGTTGTCCAATTTCAAGTGGTCACACAAGGGACAAGTACGTAGAAGCAATACTAGGTGGGCTCAATAGGGGGCGGTAGGGAGGACACAAAGGAGTTAAAGGAAAGGGGGAGAGTAATGGAAATGCAGTGTTCACATATGAAGTTCTCAAATATTTTTCAGAGATTATTTCTTCTAATTTGGTGAAGAATAATTTGAGTATTTGGATGGATCAGGATTTCTTTTAACCTCTGTAAATATTAAATCTTTCTAGCCATGACCACAGAATATCTTTCCACTTATTTGTATAATATTTAATTTATTTCATCAATGTTTTCTAGTTTTTGTTGCAAAGATCTTCTACTTCCCTTGTGAATATTGTTCTTATATATTTTAACTTTGATAGCTATTGTATATGAAACTGTTCTATTGACGTCTTTCTCAGTAGCTCACTTACTTTTTACTTATAGAAAATTGCTGAGTTTTTATTCTACTACTTTATTAAATTTTTTATTGATTACAATGGGTTTCATGACTTATCTAGGGTTTCCTGTATACAAGATCATTTTACTTGTAAGCAAGCACAGTTTTGTGTTTTCCCTTCTCTTTCATTCTTGCCTAGCTTCTGTGGCTAGGACTACCAGGGCTAAGATCAATAAAAGCAATGAAAGTGAACATCCTTCTCTTGTTCTGGATTTCAGAGAAAAACTTTCAGTATTTTGTCATTCAGTATATTGGCTGTAGGTGTGTCAAATACGGCCTCCAGTGTATTGTCCCTTAGTGATTTAGATTGGTCTGTATAGCCAGTATTTGAATTTTTTAAGCTTTAACTGTATTGTCATTTAACCCATGTGTGTTATGTGACTTTTCCTGATAATATATGAGCAAATCTCTCTTTACCATAGATAAAAGTACCAATGAAAGACAAAAAAAAATATCCCAACCAAGTCTAACAGAGTTTTTTGAGTTACCTATGGGAATGTCGGTGAGAGATTTTTGCAGAGTCATGGAAACCTAAAGCTCTGCTTCATCAAAACTTCTACCTCAGCATGACTGATGATTTACAAAATCTGCTGCTTTAAAATTCTCTGTAGAAATTGCATGTATCTTTCAGCCAATCAGAAAGTTTTATTTCTCAGGATTGTGTACTGTTTCCCTGCTCGTGAAGAGAGGCCTTGTGAATCCTGTAACTTTTTGAAGTTCCTGATCCTTGTGTATTTGGTTAGCTTATGAGTCTATCTGAGCCCTGCAATTTACAGAAGATTGCTATAGAATTTCATGTCTCACTAACTTGTCCACAAAATTAGTGTCACATTGTATAATTAGTCAAGTCACAGAATTCTCCTATTCAATTACAACTTACTAATATTTTAAGATAGATTTTTGGTATGTTGCCTAGACTGGCTTCAGCCTTGTGCAGCCAAGGCTGGCTTCCAACTTTCAATTGCCTTGCCTTCAGCTCCCAAGAGCTAGGATTATAGACATGTGGCAGCACAACTGCACAGCTAGAATAGTTTTTGACAAAAAAAATGGTAGTTTCTTGGAACAACTTTTTCTGAACGATCCTTGACTGACTTCCTAGTAATTATTTCTGTTCTTAAAAACCGCTCTCAAATCTTGTTTATTAATGTATTCCAGAACATTCCTTGGACTTGACAAGGCTGCATTCTTTCTCCAATTCTTATTTTGAAAACAATGACATCTGTCTACCCTAATTTTTATGGGATCTCTCAATAGCTATCATTTCTTAGTGCTACCAATTATTTCCTCATCTCATCTACAGATTTAATCAAATAAAGAATTTTTTAATTTAGAGTCTGAGGAGATGGCTCAGAGGTTAAGAGCACCTACTTCTCTTATAAAGGTCCTAAGACTGGTTCCCAGCACCCTCACTGAGTGGCTCATTATCTTTAACTCCAGTTTCAGAGTGTCAGAATCATATTCTGGTCTCTATGAATATCTGCATACACACACACACACGCTCCCATACAAACACACACATTAGATGCATAATTAAATGTCAAAATAAAAAGATTTGAACTGAATGATATCTGAAGCACCTTCCATTTAATACATGTACCACTTGCAGCTACCAACAGCTATAACCATGACTACCAATAATTTTAATAATAGATCATGGAAGTTTATTATGAAACTCACAAGCCTACCCAGCTATGAACTAAAAGCCTGATATGTCCAAACACTTAATAATAGATATAAACCATATAACTCCAATCAAATTCCTACCAAAAAATAAGATGCATAAAATAAAACTGGCCAGGGCTATATACAGAGAGTCAGGAGGAGGCAAGTGGCAGTCAGGTCTTCCTAACCCCAACACATAGATTCTTCTCACAGACTCACACTTACCACACAAGGTCTCCCCTCCTGGATTTTGATTTTGTTTTGAGTTATGTCTGTGTTATGATTTTCGGGATTGAGATACGCCTTGATGAAGAAAAGGAATGAGTTGAACACTGAGGTGCTTGCTCCACAGACTTCGTGAATATTCCCCAGGACATTCCAGCAAAAGATTTCTCATTTTCCCTAGCTGCAAGATCTCCTATGCCTTCACTGTAACTTCACCCCTATGCCCACTATTTAACCTACAACCCCACTGGCCATGCTGTAGGCCTTAGTTTTATTGGGTACTTAGGGCCACACCCTGTACTTCTTCTGAACGGCATTTTTCTTTGATCCACACTGTTCTTTGAATTTATTTCTGTCAGGGACTGTCGCCCCAACATAGAAACTGGTGCTTTGCCCTAAATGTGTTCCCGGAGGCGCTTGGAAGAATCAGACTCTTTCACACCATCATCGTTCAAGGGCAGCTCAGGACTCTCCATCCTTTACAGTATGACCTGTGTTTTTTCCCTCTCCAAGCTCTCCCAAGCTCTCTCCAAACCTGAATCCTCTCCACCCCTCAGGAATTCTCTATTCACATTCTTTTTCCGGGAACACCACACCTCTGAGGCACACCTGCATACCTCACCAGCTTTGGAGCCAGCAATTTCTTCCTGGGCAATCTACAAGTCAAAGAAGGCCGGAGCCAAGCCTTTCACCTTTTGTCTTTCTAAATTGCTAGCTTTCTAGCTACCAAGCTGTATTCAAGCCATGGCCATCACCAGGCTGGCTGATATTAGAGCCCACATATTTCTAATATGCAATACTTTCAGTTTTTGAAATTTTAATTTAGTTCCATCACTTCCCCTTCCCTGTCCTCCCTCCAACCTGATGTGGTGAGATATAATGATTTCAGTCACACCTTCTGGAGAAAGATCGTCCACAGCTGAATACTGACTCTACCACTATTGTCCTTAGTAAGCTAGGGTGGTTTACCTGGCCTCTCTGGGCCTGAGTTTCCTAATCCTTATGCTAGGAAAAACACTGGGACTAGAATTTTCATTGGTTGTTAGATGAAGAAAGAAATGCTTGATTGCCACAAAATGCACATTCTGCTTGTGGTGGACTCTTCTGCTCAGCAAGAAGCAGAGCTTCCCAGTTGTCAGTGTTACCCCATTTCAAGCAGGGATATAAACGCATGCATCGGCGACACAGACCAGATCCAGCCTGTCCACCTGGAGAGCTCACACCCTAAAGAGGGAAGACCCACTCGGCTGCTTACGAAGTTGTGGCTGTGCCAAATCTGCTTTTTCTGCAAGAGATACCAGAAATCCAAACTTTTTGAGATAAAGAAACTCTCTGTTTAAAACATCTGACCAGTTATTTCCAAGTGTATCGCACTGTGTGCTAACATTGGACCATCAGTCTGCCCTTTCTGGCTGGAAGCCTGAAGCCTGAAGCTCTGCTCTCTAGTCATACGACAGACTTGTGCCCTGGCCATGCAGTGACCATGTCTACAGATCATCTGAGATAGGTCAGGAAACTTTATCTTATTTATGGGGCAGCTCCAGGCTGGGAAAGCTGTGTGCCTACTCAGCTATGTGCTAGGCTCACTACTTTTTGCCACAGATATTGATTTACCACAAGGCTACTCTTGCCGGATCCCCCAGAATCTACAGGCCAAATTCCTGGCCCATCCCAGGATTCCAACCACTCACGTGCAATCATAGCTATGGTGTCAATTACTAATGGTCCCGAGATCAAGAACTTGATGAAACAGATGGCAGGAAAAGCTGCAGCTAAAACTGCCTATGTATGGTAAGAGAAGGAGAGAAGCCTTCCTCTGCTCTGTGTGTCTGTAGAAGAGAAAGGGAGGTTGCTGGAGGCAGCATTCTTCCAATCTGTCCATGGCCAAGTCTGCTAAAGTTCACACGATGACCCCTTTGGGTAGCAGCTGTTGGGTAAGGCTTAGTAATTTTAAGAGTATGGGAGGGCTGGAGAAGCCTTGATAAGTTGCTAAGAGCCGTGTCTATCTATGGAATCCAAATAATTTTCCAGTAGCTTTCATCTATAAAGAGTCAGAGCTAAGGAAAGATAATGTCTACAAAGTAGTTAAAATATATATTCAAAATTTAGCTTGGAAAAAGTGTCACATGCCTATAATCCCAGGACTTCTTCGAAGGTAGTGTCAACGTGATCATGAGTTCAAGGTTTTTGTATACTATACAGTGAATTCTAAGCAAGCCTGGTTTATATAGAAAGATACTCTAAAAAAATCATTTTTAATGGGGCTAGAGAAATTGCTCAGATGTTAGGAGCACTTGCTGCTCTTACACAGGACTCAGTTTGGTTACCAGTACCGAGATGCTGGCCCACAACCATCTCTAAGCCTAGTTCATAGGGGTCTGACACCTTCTTCTGGCCTCTGAGAGCACCAGGCCACACATTTAGTGCACATGCATGCAAACATGCAGAAAAAAATGCTCACACACAAAAATAGAAATAAATAAATCCTTTTTAAAATCATTTTATATTGGAAAATTTTAACTAACTAAATAAAAACAAATTAAATGTTTGTCTTCAGAGAAAGATATAAAATTACAATAGATCAGCCAAGCATGATGGCTCATGCCTAAAGGAGAATACTGTGATTTTTGTTTTTGAGGTTGGCCTAGGCTGTAGAATAATACTCTGTCTCAAAAGACAATATGAAATTATCTATGGAATAAATAAAACTAATTTTAAAGGCTATAAATAGAATAATATATTATATATTATTCTATGCATGACACAGTAATGACACACGCCTTTAACCCCAGCACTCAAGAAACAGAGACAGGTGGATCTCTGAATTCGAAGCCAGTATGGTCTACAGAGTTCCAGGACAGTCAGAACCACAGAGAAACTCTATCTCAAAAACATACCATATTTCTTTTTAAATAAAGAATAGATGTAAAGAAATGAACCCCTTATAAATGTATGATATCAGGTCTCCATACTTGTGTCCTAATCAGTTCACCTGATGCCCCCCAGCCTCCAGACCTTTCTTGAGCCAGTGCCTGCTGCCATGTTGTTGTCTGCAGCATGACGATGGACAAAGCCCACAAGAACAAACTCTTGGGTCACCTCGCAGAGATGAGGGCTTTTGCTGCGTGTGACATTACCCTTGACAAACTGGGAGGCAGATAGAAGCTCTGTTTTATTGTTGATAGGGAATTAAACCAAGCACTCAAACTCAGACCTCTTAAAAAATAGTTGCAGGAGCCGGGCAGTGGTGGTGCACACCTTTAATCCCAGCACTCAGGAGGCAGAGGCAGGAGGATCTCTATGAGTTCAAGGCCAGCCTGGTCTACCAGAGCTAGTTCCAGGACAGGCTCCAAAGCTACAGCGAAACCCTGTCTTGAAAAAAAATATATTTGCAGGGCTTTTTGCCTTTGTACTGCCTTCCCTGGTGTGGAAGAGAAAGCACCGCATTTTGTCCGAAGGCTGTAGCTTCTTTTGAAACCAAACAATTCTAATAAAACCTCGGCTTCCAGAGAGAAGTCGCTGGAAATCAAGTAAGAGTGCATTTCATTCTGTCATTTCCTGATCTGTAAAACTGGGAAGACTAAACTCCTTGAGAGTCACTGCCCTGGGGCCCTACAGGAGTCAGCTCATTTCACACTGAGCCAAGTCTGTGAACCTGGTCCTTGGGCCTGTGTCCTGGCCTCTGGTCACAGCGGCACTCCGCCCTGTGTTTGGGAAGTCACTGGAAACAGCACTCCTCTTTTAGAGTGAATGGAAAAATCTCAGGCTAAAAAATTCTGCAAACTTTGTGCTTCAGGCTTCTTGCAGAGGGTATTTAGGAGAGTTGAAGGAAGTAATGGATGTGCATGTCTGGCTGGAGAAATGGCTGAGCGATTAGGGATTCATTACTCCTCCTGGGGACCCAAGTTCAACTCCCAGCATCCACATGGGACAGCTCACAACCCTTGTAAATCTATCTCCAGAGGATGTGATGC
>JAQHUG010000191.1:494170-534246 GCA_028555095.1 Dicrostonyx torquatus | reverse complement strand
ATTAAAACCTGGAGTTATTATGTTAATTTCTTTTAATTTTTAACTTTTGTGGTACTCGGGGTTAACCCAGACTTTTGAGCATGTTAAGCTAGGCTTAACTACACTAAGTCAGGCTACATCCACAGACCTCTTTCGAGGGATACAGGAAGGTATGATCTGTTAAGCTTCCCAAGCTGGCTTTGGCCTCCCTCTCTGAACAGGCTCTGATCTTGTGAATCTCCAGCCGCAGCTTCTGTAATAGCTGGGATAATAGGAATTTCATCATGGACCAAGCCCTCAGCTTCTTCTTAATATTACCTACTCCAGAGCAGGGTCTTGGGGGAGAGGGGTGAAAGAAAAGGTACAGTGTGCTGGCACTAGGAGGTCCTATTCAAGCTGCACACCTGTTGTGAAACTTGACTCGCAGCAATATTGCCCAAGAGATAATTGCTTTGATGTACTCACCCCCGACTATGGGGTCTTCTTTAACTATTACTCCAAACAGAAAAGATTATGTCATTGGAAGCATAAAATTCACCTTAAAAATGTTCTACAGCGAAGCTAATAGAATCAAGGTGTGACATCCCCGAGAACAGCCAAGTCACAAAAGAGCTAGTCATACTGAAAGCCAAGTTAAATAACTCATAATTTTGAATTTCTGGGTCCCACTAACAACCTCAAGTACAGGCCTATGAAATGCTTCACAGCCCCTATTGAGTCTTGCTTGACTTGGCCTCACAGGGGTAGCTAGCTCTTCTGTGATTTGGCCTTCCCTGAGGGTCTCACACCTTCCCACAAGTGACCTTTGCACTCTGCTTGGATTTTTCTATTACAGGCTTAGAGTCCACACACATTCACATTATCAGGCTCCTTGTGTGGAGATGACCTGGTCATGCATGAAGCTGTTCTTAAGATAAAAAAGCAAGATCCAATTTCTTCTCAGGATTTTGACATGATTATGATTTTGAGAATACGGCCAGAATCTGACAGTGCTTTCTGTAGTCTCTCAGGTTGCACTGCCCTCTTCATCGAGCTAAACCTGAACCTACCTGAGACAGCCGAGCTCCCAGACTACTAGCCTTTGGAGCATGACTGCAAATTACTCTATGTGGTCTGTAGGCCCCCAGTTTATTCTGTGTCAGTATGAAGCGACCTGGTTTCAGCTACTCGGTGTCATCTCCAGGTAGCCTGACATGAACTCTGAACTGGCCCCCTTGCGCCCGTCGTGTCCGCATCTATCTCCACGGCATCATTCCTCACTGCAATAGTGAATGCTAGCCGCGGCTGCACTAGATCATCGTCTTCAGACTCTTACGGACTGGCTCCCACTTATATCTGTATTACCATCACTCAGCAGTAAAGTCTTGGGTAAAGTAGATCGTTAATGCATGTTGATAAACCATTGTTGGGGGTTTAGCTGAATGGGTTAAAGTAAAAATCATTTCCAGACTTGTAAATGAATTCTATTGCAGAAACTCCCTCAGTTATCAGTATTTCTTGTCATGAAATATTTAGTACGGCTAGTGTTGACACTTAGATAGGATCCACATCCACATAGAATTGTCACTGTAAGAAGGCTAATTAATTTGTTCCTCAATGGACAACTTTATATGTACTCCCTGACCGTCAAGCATTAGCCTATCTTATATGTAGACAGAGCCCCAGAAATTGTCTTTGCCAGTCTCGAACTGGCACTTCATATGTGACAGCTCTGCTCAGGTGTACAACCCAGGCTGTCCCTGAGGAGAGCACCAGGAGAATAGTGCATCCCTGTGGTGTCAGAAATTTTAGATTCTCTGCCCTTTCCTAGGATTGTTTTACCAGGGCTCTTAGTCTTTTTTTCCCCCAAGACAGGGTTTCTCTGTGTAACAGCTCTGGTTGTCCTGAAACTAGCTCTTGTAGACCAGGCTGGATTCGAACTCACAGAGATTCACCTGCCTCTGCCTCCTGAGTGCTGGGATTAAAATCATGTGCCACTTAGTCTTTTATAGTGCTAAGCAGTAAAGGAAACCTTTCTCAGGTCATGATTAAGGAGAATGAGCCCTTCACATATGATGTTTGGGGAACTTTGATGAAAAATTGTATGTAAGTCAGCGTCACAAAGATACAAAACCAGCATTTAGGAGAGGGAACAGCTGATGAAAACTGAAACTCTCCTCAGACGGCTGCCTATAGGTGTGGGAAATGGACTGTGGATTAGTTTACTT
Source organism: Dicrostonyx torquatus (assembly GCA_028555095.1). Classification (NCBI taxonomy): domain Eukaryota; kingdom Metazoa; phylum Chordata; class Mammalia; order Rodentia; family Cricetidae; genus Dicrostonyx; species Dicrostonyx torquatus. Next base: position 532,060 of record JAQHUG010000191.1, on the reverse strand, counting down.
TCCTGCTTCTGGGAGCCCTTCTGAGGGATAAGATGACACATTTTCCCCAAGGAAACTAATTGCCTAATGGGAGACCATCTGAAATGCTGCTTATGGTCAGGTTTCTGACTCTGTGTGTCTGCTTTCTGAGGGACAGCTGAGCCCACTGGCTAGAACCATGTCAAAAGGTTCGAGAAAAACCAGTTCCAGCGACTGACTTCAGAAATCATTTAGGAATGTGGACCTTTGGGCAATGGGGAGTACACCTCAAGCCCATCTTCCCACACTACTGCTTTGGGATAGCAAGTGTCATCTAAAAACCTAATGAAACGACACCCTGTGTAAAGGGAGAGCCTAACAACCCAGAGTTGACATCCACATGGATTTCATGGTTAAATTGCTTCTGGATGAAATTGAGTGAGAGATGATTCTTATTACTACAGAACTTTTCAAGGCACATAACATGATGTACCTGTATTATTATCATCATTTTACCTAAGCAAAACAGTCTCATATTAATCAACAGTGCAAGTTCTAAATCAAGACTTCATCAAGATTTTTAGTCTTTCAGCATTGGTTCTCTCACACATAATGTGAGTAATGTAAAATAATAATAATAATAATAACTAATAACTAATAGTATCAAATTTGGGCCTGGAGAGATGGTTCAGCAGTTGACGGCACTTCCTGCTCTTGCACCGCAGCTCAGTTCAGCTACCAGCATCTGTACGGTAGCTCACAACTAGCCATATCCCAGTTCCAGGGAATCGAATGCCATCTTCTCGCCTCTATGAGCACTGCACACATGTACTGTACATATGTACATGCAGGCAAATACACAAATAAAAATAAATTTAAAATTTAGGCTATCAATATTATTTCATAAAGTGATTGTTCATAATTAAACAGGATGGGGTATTTAGGGCATTTTATTGGCATAGGATAAGCACACACACACACACACACATACACACAAACACACATATACATTCTCCTAACTTAAGAAAAGTCCAAGTCTATGTTTTATGAATCTTTGAAATGTTTTAGGAAATAAAGAAGAAACTCCTATGAGAGATGTCCTCTAGATTAAATGAACTCCAATGGAGCTGAAGTTGAGAATGGAGCAGCTGAGAATCTGTGTGTAGAAATTAGACTTAACCTTTATCTCCTGGGTTGACAGGTCATCAGATTAAATTAACTCAGGTAAGATTGACTGGGGGTCTCTTAAGACATCCCCAGTGTTTAACAGATAAGCTTCTTTTCTCCTCGACACTCAGCTAAGCTCTATTTCTTCCTTCCCTTTCAGTTGGGAGTGGTCATTAGAGTCCCAACCACTGGAATACAGAACAGGGCATCTACCAATTCTAGACCTGGCTTATAAACATAGCCAGACACAAACTTTCATTCATTCTCCATCTATTGGATGAAATGGAGAGTTAACCATTGTGTGGCAGCTAGCAGAGCTATAAAAGGCAAGGTGCCTGGTTTCCAGAATCAATCTGCTACCTTGGAACCCCGTGATGGAGCATCAGGATGAGAAATTAGTTCTAAAAGGGTAAGATTTGAAGGAATCTATTCCAGACAGTTTAAGACAGTTGAGGAAGGATGCACAGTGTGAAAGAAAAGAACTCCCAAACTCTCCCTAGAATGAGAATCTAGAATTCAAGGCTGCCATGGCAATCCTTTTCCAGCCCCGTATTCACTCTGGTTTGACAGGGTGAAATAATACCAAAAAGGATTCGACCGCCTTTGGTTTTCTGTGCGTGGGCGGGGCTTGTAGGCAAGTCTAATAAAATTGAATATGTGAGAAGGAACCATCTGAAGTGGGAAATGCCGCTAGGCTCCCCCATAAAAGATGAGTGCTGTGGGCAGTAAAATGAGCTCAGAAGGAAAACATGATGAATGTTTTCTTGGCTTGAAGAAGCAAAGTCCCCTTTCACCATCCCACATAGCTGGAGAGAGCAAGGGGCCCTGTGGAGAGCCTGACTCAGGGAATGTGGAGGCTGAACTCTCCCTGGAGCCCTGGCAAGGGGCATGGGTGGAGGTGTTAGAGACATAGCTTGACTCCTCCATCACCTCCCAGACACCACAAGTCTTTTTGAGGTTGAGGTTTCCACTCAGACATGGGATGAAAACCTGAGCTTCCCAAGTCTCACAGCCACGATACCTCCCATAGAAAAAGGGAAAAAGTCACAAAGCAACAGGGAGAGTTGATGAAATTTGACCTGTGAGAATGGACATCTTCTCCCTCAACCAGAGCTCATTCATCCCAGAACTTTGTCTCTTCTACAAGTTGCCCACCACCAGAAAAGCTTCTTTTCTCTTCAATTTTACCATTCCCACAACTTTTTTCAAAGTAAGATTCAAGATGCCTTTCCCATAGACCTATCTCTCTCTGTTTTGCTTTCTGTAACTCTTGGTTGGGCCTGGGCTGGAGCCCTGTCTTTGTTGATTGCCAGTTCTTTTTGGTTTTTGTCAGTTTCAGTTCCCTCAACTATAAAATAGAGACTGCAGGACAAATCCTAATGGGTGATTACAAGGATTAGAGGATATTGCCTTGCATAAGGCATCACATGTAATAAACACTCAATAAAAATTAGTTTCCTCCTGAAAGCCAGCAGCATATGTGCTCTTTGCCACCGCTTTAACACATGTCCTGCTCCCCCTTTAATGTGACGTCTTAACTCCTCAGACAGACTCAAGTCTTCCAAGGTGGAAATTTTCTGCATCTGAAGAGTACACAGACTAGTTCCGAGAGCATTGTTGGCTATCAACCCATCTTCCTGTAAGTGCACTAATCTGAACAAACAGCAAAGATGACTCTCATTCTCTCCCAAGGAAGTTGTGAAAATAAAGCTTTATCCAGGCCTTCAATAGGTTATAGACCCAGATTTGAAAAGTCCTGAAGGCTTTTCTCAAGTAAGAAAACTGGAAATGCAGTACAGGAACAAGAATGTCTGATCTCAACTGAGCATGTCTTCTAGTGATGATGCCACTGCCCCCAGCAGGAGTACAAGCAAACATATGCACGATATCTGCATTTATGCTGCTTTAACTGTTACCTGATTAGTGAGTCCTTCTGGAAAGTTCCATGTCCCTGAGCATCATCCACGTTCTTCAGTTATTCCCTAACCTCCTGGAACCTTTATCTTCCTCAGAGTCATTAACCAAATCTAAAATGACACTATTCAGTCGGGCACAGGTGCAGTCAATGTCTCACTCCCAACCCTGGCTTCCTTAAAGACAGGAAGGTGTCCGGCGGTTCACTACCGCGTTGTGCTGCCTAAAGCATCATTTGGAAGAATGGACATGGAACCAGGTGAATGAGTTGAGCTGGACATGGCTGTGGAGACCAATCTCCAATGATTAATAATCATAAGCAAAAGAGATTTGGGAGAAAGGTATTTGTGACCAGGCTTCCTTGAAGAGACCGTCTCCTGAAGCTTAATGAAGGCAACTCGCTACAGTAGAACGTCTCTGAAATCATCAGAACTAGAGCTAGGAAACTAATCAAATGCTGGCAACAGTTCACCTGTGCTCTTGGCCATCAGCCCTCTAAACTCCCACTAATGAGAAAAGTGTTCATGGAGGAAGCTACTGATCTCCAGTATCCAGGAACCTTCCGGGAGGCTAAGGCTATACCTCAGTGGTAGACTGCTTGCTTGCCTGGAATGCGTGAGGCTCTGCATTTGATCTTCTACAAAAAGAAAAAGGGTGGGGAAGAAGGGAAGGAAGGGGAGGGGAATGAAGGGAAGGAAAAGTAAAAAGAAGTTTCTAAATATCTCTGCCTTGATTAAATTGCTTGCGTTTAGTTGAAATACTACATTTGTGATTAAAGAGATGTTTTCTTGCCTTTTAAAGTTGATATTTTATTCTTAAAGACACTATTTCTTTACATCTACAAGGACTCTGAGCTTCTCCTAAGTTCAATTAAGCCCAGTTTTCTTAATGAAAGAGTCCTGACCTGACCCTCTTATTCTGGGCATCTTCTCTGAATTTTAAGCAATTTTCATAGCATTTGTCACACACGAATGAGTAAAAAGGAACCCATTTCAAGAAAGAAATTATTGGCGCTGGAGAGATGGCTCAGTGGGTAAGATTTACAGCTATACCAGACTGCAGCACCCACACAACAATCCAGTCATGGTCCCTTGCTGACTGCTAGCCCAGGCAAAAAAACAAGAGATCTAAGCTCAAGGAAATACTCTGGCTAAAAGGAATGATACAGAAAATGATAGGAAGACATATGATGGCATCCTCTGGTCTCTATGTATACATATTGCATCCACACCCACAATTACACGTGCACATACACATACACACTAAATAAATAAATCATGGCACATGTTTGGTTTTTACACTTCATTATATACAGTGCTGCTAGTTGGTATGTAAATTAAATTTATAGTTATCTACAACATAATGCTCTATGAAAGAAAAGCATTTCTTTACTAATTTAACTACCCTTATTGTGAATTCAGCCATGCAATCATTCAGTACTATCCCTGTAAAAACAAATTTGGTTGACAGATTCAGCAGTGAAAATGTTTATGTACTAAGCATCTATGATAGCCCAGAATCTGTCCTATGGATTGAGAATTTACAAACAAACAAAATGGGTTTTCCCTTGGGAAAAAATACCTGAGTGAATGATATCAACCTATAAAAAAAATAATCCTTTTAGGAAACATCCTTTTGGTGTTTAAAATATAAAATATAATAATGCTTTATGGTTTCATTTAAAAATTAAGAATATATTCATTTTATTTTTGACATATAATTTAGTTATAATATTTATCCTTCCTCAAACTTTCCACATGCCCCTCCCTTCTCTCCTTCAAACTCATTGCCTCTTCAGTAACTCTTATTATGATGTGGGAGTGTTCTCCCACATTGGGCGCCAAACTGTTGTAATTAGGGGGAGAGGTGTGGGTTGTTTGTTCCCAGCTCCCAGCCGCTGGCCTGCTCAGCTGCTGGTTGCTTGCTTATGCCCGAAATAACACATGAGAACGGTATTCATTTAAACTCTGCCTTGCCCGTTATCTCTAGCCTTTTCCTGGCTAGCCCTCACCTCATAAACTAACCCATTATGTCCACGAGGTGGGTGACTTACCGGACGGATCTAGATCTACGGTACTTCCTTCTGCAGCGGGGGCCTCATGGCGACTGGCCCACTTCCTTTCTTCTCCTCCCAGAACTTCCATTCTGTCTATTCCGCCCACCTAAGGGCTGACCTATCTATAAGCCAGGCAGCTCTTTATTCAACCAATAAGAGTAATACAAAATACAGGAGAACACTCCCACATCATTATTATGCATCTATGTATACATATATGCATATATAATCCTAAGTATAGTCTGTTCAGCTTGTTAATGTTATATTTACATGTGTTTTCAGAGATGACCATTTGGCACTGGACAACTAATTGGTGTGTTCTTCACTGGAGAAAGCCACCTCTCCAGCTTCCAGATTTCTTCATTTGCCTGTAGTTCTTTGTGTAGGTTTGGGTCCTCATGGGCTTTAATCCAACTAGTTTGCCCCATTAGAATATATTATTGACAAATTTTTTAATTACTCTTTTATTCATTTTATGTATGTTTTTCCAATGACTAAGTATGTACACCATATTTATGTATGGCGCCCACTGAAGCTGATAAAGGGTATCAGATTCCCTTCAACTGGAGTTCCAGATGTTGTGAGATCAGATGATGTGATCTAGCATGTGGGTGCTTTGGATCAAACCTGGGTCCTCTGCAAGACAAACACAGGCTCCTAACTACTGAGCCATCTCCCCAGCCCCATCTTGAAAACTTCTTTATCCGGAATGTGTTATTATTTCTATTACATTCTCAGGTACAAACGAAACCCACATCATAGTATGGGCATAAGTGGTTTAGGCTATTCTAAAAGAGCTAAAATTACAAAAATATGTCTAATTTAGTACTCTGAATTTTAGAGTAGAAACAATTGTTCAAATTATTATGCTTTCTAAATGAAAGCATGGAAATGTCTATGCCAAGTTTGCTGCATGTTATTTTACGGTTATTACCTAAGACTTTGGAGGGCACTAAACCGATGAACAGTGCTTGGTCTACTAATAGATCAGAAAAAAATAACCAAATGCTTCGCATGTAGTTAGTTTTGTTCCACTAGTCTGCAGAGAAGTAACTTACAGTTTCCTAATCAGAGGGTCTTTTTGTGTTTTGGGGCAGGCTGTGCCCAAATAGCCGAAAATTTGTGATGATATTGAATTGGCCATTGTCTCAACTAGTTTGGCAACAATTTGACCATTAATGGGATTAACTGGGATGAGTTACTTATACCATCAACGCAATGATTAAGAATTTGTTCCCTCGCCGGGCGATGGTGACGCACGCCTTTAATCCCAGCACTCGGGAGGCAGAGGCAGTTGGATCTCTGTGAGTTTGAGACCATCCTGGTCTACAAGAGCTAGTTCCAGGACAGGCTCCAAAGCTACAGAGAAACCCTGCCTCGTATCTCAAAAAAAAAAAACAAAAACAAACAAAAACAAAAAAAGAATTTGTTCCCTCAAACCTAGATCCAGTTCCAGTGAATGAGTGCAATGGCCAGCATCCCATGCTTCCCACATCCAATACCAGGAAAATGAGTCCATGGGTGACCAGTGTGACTATCCAACAGGACACAGTGCAATGTGGAGGTAAGAACAGATTTTTATGCTCCTGATCTACTGCTTTCTAATCGCAAAAGCAGGACAGGATTCATAGTCCCGCGTCTCATTTACAGAAAAGACTGTCTCCCCTTTTCACCCTTTATGGATATTGTGGGGCGTGCCTGCTATGGTGTGTCAAAGTGCCTGGGAATGGTATGACCCGCACATGTTATGGGGCTTTGTGAGTTGATCTTACACATGACAGTTCAAAGCCACTCCTCCCACGCTTCAGTGATGCATTCATAAGGGAGGATAAATTTATTATCAAACATATGAAGCAAACCCCAGCCTCAGAGGCATTCTTGCCACAGTCTCTTTGAGTCTACCTTTATTTCTGATTCTCCAAATGGCACAATGCTCTGGCAAATGGCATGGTGCTAACTGCACAGGCATTAGAAGATCCTACCAGGTCTATCACTTGCTAGCTGAGGACCTTCGCCAAGTATTTGATCTTCTATAGAGCTGCTTTCAAATCTACAAATATAATTATTAAAATCACTCCCATCTCACAGAATTGTTGGAGAATAAGTCATTATCAAAGAAATCGTAGGGTACGTGGCACACATACCTCAAAGGTTGCTGTGAGACCCTATTCGGCAGATAACATGCAAGTGAACATCCTGTTAAATGTGAAAATTCAGTTCCAGGTCTCAGTTTCCTCTCTAACAGCTTTTGTGATCCTGGATAATTCACCAACTTTTGAGTAGCTCAGCTACGAATCATAAAATGAGGATTGACTTTATGATGGCCACGTAAAACTCACTGATAACTCACGTGAAAAAGTTTGACTGGGTTGCAAGACAGAACACAAATGCACGCGACTGTTATTTCATTTTTCTATATGAACAAACACACGGGAAACAATTGCAAAGATTTTATTTAGCGGCTTTCTGTGCTTGGCACTCAGAAACAGTTCCGTGCATAAGGGCAAATTTTTATACACCTTTTCTTCATACATATTTTACATACCCTTTTATTGCCCCCTTTTTAATATTCATAATATTGAATACCCCCACTAGGCATATAAATACATTTATCTACAACACCTCAAAACCAAAAAAAAAAACTTAATAATATCTGTATTATCTCACTTGGTATCATTTGCGTTTCCACAACATTTAAAAATTTTAGCTTGCAGCAAGCTTCACTTGTTTTCTTATCATTAAAGGATTTGAAAGGAAAAAGAAATAAAAAACAATCCCCAAACTTCAGAATGCAATGAACTATTTGATCAGAATGGAGAGCTACAGACAGGTAGAAAGGGGGCAGAAGACCCATCTGCAATTCTCTCCGGTGTGTCAGGGTTTCTCTTGTGTGGGACCAGGGGCAGATCGTCTAGGTCAGCACTTTGAATCTGGCATTTGAAGCTAAGCCTGTCTTCCGTGTCTGCTTTTGGTATCACCTGGGAGAGAAAGCCATTCTTCATTCTCCACACCTGTTTCCCTCACCCTGCCAGGCTGCCATGGAATGGCACTCCCATACGGTGCACCTCCCTGGGTCTTTGTGGTCAGAGCTGTGGAATCCAGCACTCCCTGTCCTAACCCTCCTCATTGGTACCCTTGACTAGAAGCTGGGTCCCAAAGAGGCTTACTCTCCAATAACACCATCATTCTTTCTAAAACTTTAGGGGCTAACCAAACCCAAACAACTATTCTCCTTGGCACATTCAATCTCCTCACTTGTTCACACCTCAGTCTCGTCATCCGCTTTCCCCTGCTGCTCTCGATTCTCTTTCTCTCTCCTAGCTCTTCTCGCTGTGTCCTTCCACAGGCACCATGAGGGCATCAATGATGGCACACTGAATGAAGAGAGCCGAAAGTTTAAAAGCAATTTTTCTCAGGAAGCCAAGTCCAGCTGATGTCTTTCCACCGCAGTGATGTGGAGAGGTTCTAGGGTACATGGTTCATTCCAGAAACATGGTAAGCTGCAAGGGAGAAAGGCTAATGGCTAGTGATGACCCAATCCATCTAGAGTTGTATACAGACAGATTGTTGATGTAAGCACCCACTCTGGGCCTCCCTCCATAGAGTTCACCCAGTTCAGAGTCAGTGTAGAGAATGTTTGTGTTTGTAATACTTTGTGTATGCATGTGTGTGCATGAATATAGGCATGTAAGTTTGTATGTGTATGTGTGTGTCTGTCTGTCTGTGCATGAGTCTGTATGTGTAACTTTTCTTGGCTGCTACATGCTAACATCTCCATCAACATTATTATAAAATGATTATTCTGTCTCTTCAAGGCCACTCTGTCATACACAATGCTTTTATAAAACTAAGAGTTTGGGAGGCAGAAGAATGACCACTGAGTTATGGATGATGCACTCCAAGGATCCTTCAGTGGTATCTATTGCTCTTCTCTGTTTCCCTTATCCAGAAAAACAAAAAAAAACAAAAACAAACGCACAATTCCTACTTTCCCAAGGCACGGGATTCCCAAAGAGGAAGCTCCACCCACAGAGATTCTGGAGTCTTGACTGCCATCACCTCCATGGTGCTTGGATTGCTCTTTAAACCATGTGTACGGACATCTGGGAGGAGGAGCCTGGGACTGCCCCATACTGTCGCCCGTCGCAGGTGTTGGCAGCCTGCTGACTGTTAGCTGCAGGGCTGATCATATGCATGCCGTGCTCCATCCCTGTGGGCAGGTATTGCCTCTCTCCAAAGGCACCGTTGGAAGGAGAAGAGCAGAGTAAAGTGCTTTGAGATGCGCTCAGTTTTTCTGGGCTGGCAGCTAGCCTGGGGGAGGTGGGGAAATTGTATCCATACAAATTGTAGGGATTGTGCAGGGAGAAGGCATTGTAGGAGCTCTGCTGCATATGGCTGCCACCAAACATGTGCGGTGACGAGGAGCTGGATGCCGCATTGCCTGCCTGCATGACATACTGAAACTGGGAAGTGGGGAAGGACCCCAACTGGCCACCGTAGGCTTCCATCTTGCTGTTGCTAGGCAACGAGGGAGGTGTTGGTATTCCTGAGATCAGAGATGGAGTCCTCTGAGGCATGAAGGTTTCAGAGGGCTGAGTGGCTGAAGCTGTGCCACTCTGGAGCCTGTTGTAGCCACTGTCACTCAGCCCTGGATAGCTCTGCAAGGCAGCCATGTTGCTTCGGGCACATGGTGGATACTCGGAGAGATTCAGATTACACAGCTGGCTTTCTCGACAGCCCACGTTGAAAGTATTGGGGGCCAAATGAAAAGTTGGAGGAGAACAAGATGGCGATAAGAGATGAGAAGAAGCCGAAGGGGACGGAGTCCCAGTGCTGGAGGTGGTTGGGGAAGTACCTGTGCTGCCCCCTGAAATAGAAAACACAAATTCCATTGATTAAGATTAGTCTGCCTAGGCCCAAAATCCTACATTTTTATACATCAATTGCTTTCTTCTACATCAGAAGGTGATGTCACATATTTGAGCACACATTACAAAGGAGAAGACAAAGGATGACATGAGACCCCTAGTCTTTGCATTTCTTTCTGGTCTTAGTCATACTTCAAAAGTTTAGACCAAACCTTCAGTGTTCAGTTTTTTTTTTTTTATATTCTTACCATCGAAGCCACTTCCTAATAAGACTTTCAGTGATCTGCAGTAGAAGCTACTAGCTCAGCTCGTCCCATGGGCCGGGCAAATGTGTAAGGTCTATATTTCACCGAGTAACACTTTCCCATCATGCAATCTCTAGTAGAATACCAAAGCAGGACGCTAACCTTATCGGGATGGAGCAGGGAGCCAAGTCAGGACTTAGGCCTGAGAAATCACAGCAAACGAACGTGAGCCGTGAAACCTGGGACATTATTTTGGAGGTCTGCACATGTCTTTGGTATGCAGGTTAAAGTGAATCAGGACTAACTTAAAATCACAGTCCTGAGGATCTGATCTTTTGCAGCCTGCCAAGCCTGGGAGGCTGGAAGAAGACTTGTACATGGAATACTTGAGTGTGGATGTGTACGAAGCCAAACTAGCCATAAACTAACCAGAGCATTAGCTGAATGAATTCGGCTCTTGGCTCTGCACACTAACCCTGCGGCCCCACAACTCCCCTGGCTTTTATTTTCTTCATCAGAGATGAGGCATCTGGTAAGATCAGTCCTGAAGCTGAAAAGTCCTGCCATTTGAAAAGGCCATTATGCCAGGATTCAACCTCAAACATGTCTTAGGTTACCAATAACTCTTGTTGAGGCTTGGAGAAACTAAGCAACATTAGAAGGGAAGTATTTTTCAGATGAAAAAGAACAGGACTGAGTTTTGTTTCGTTTTAATTGATGGGGAAAACCAGGAGCATTCCAGGTGTACTGGGAAAACATCTCCAGTATTCTGGGAAGGAAGAAGCTGGTAGAGGGAACAGAAAGCCTTGGCCTAGAGCACAGGCAAAGTGGGGGGATTGGTGGTGGAGGCAAAGATTGCACTTTGTTAGGATTTTGTTCAGAGTTAAATGTTTATAGCTCAATATCATCTCTTTCATGGTCAAAGGAATTTCCCTCAGTGAACTTTCAGATCCAATTGGCATTTGAAGACAATCCAATCAGCTGCTAATTTTAGAGTCATATCAAAAAAATCTCTCTTCATAACAAATTCCTATAAAAGAACTAAAATGGTTTTGGTTCGACAGTCTGTGATAAGGCTGGCATTGTCCAAAACTACAATCAGCTGGTCACAGTGGGAGGAGCTTCTCTTCAGTTCACAGCCACACACTGTGACACCTGTCACTGAGTTCTCCACAGAGGCAGAACAAAGGGCTTGAGCCAGTGAGCCTCATTTTCCCTCCTTCTCATACTGTGGCTGAGGATTAGCGGACGTATGAATCGTCAACTCCGAGTGCTTTTCGAGGCATCATTTTAATGTAATGAGGGAGTCCTGGAAGGGGAAGCTTCCAGAAGCAGAACAGGCCATCTCATGCTTCCTGCTGCTGAGTAGTCAGATGCCTCTCTCCCTCTATATCCTACAGAAATCTCAGAGATTTCTTTTTGCCTCTCTGAGGTGCCCTCCATACACTTCTGCTTTTCCACCCTAAATGCCACGAGCTTTACTGTAGTAAGTGCTGTGGCCCAAATGGAGAAACTTGACTCCAGCTGTAAAGAGATTTGTGGTTTTACGAGATATGAATATAGTCTCCTGTCTTTGAAAACTAGTCCTGTTCTCCCTGGTCTGGTGTTTATGTGACCCCTGAGGAGACCACCTGTTGGGCACACTGTCCTATCCTGTTGTAGGTGAGCTCTATCAGGCACAGGCCTCGGCCCTGCAGCCGGAAGTGCAGGATGGAGTAGATGACGTTCTACAACTCTAAATGGTTTTCTCAGATGGCCCAAGATGGAACGAATGGTACTGATTTAAGGCCTCAATTGGTTTCACTACAGAAGAAAAAAAAAGGAGAAGAAGAAGGGAACTATTAACAAGTTACAGGGGTTTCTGCTGAGCAGATGAGAGGCACATGTTAAAAAGTTTGTAGTCAGCTTGCTTTGGCTTTTAAATGCCATTCACTGGAAATGAGACTTGGTGGCCTGCTGAGCTTCAGGGGGGTGGGAGCCTCCATATGAGCAAGTGTTTGAAGGAGAGAGTAAGCCTATCCAGAGAGGGCCACGTTGCTCCCATCCACTTTGAAGAAACATTGTTCCGCACTTAAAGTACTCAATACAGATAAGAGCTAGTTCTCAGAGTCCACATAGAGAGAGAGGACTGTGGTATTCATTTTGTAGAAAAGCAAACTGAGATACTGAGAAGCCTTTATTCTCTTATGATATAACAGCTTGTCAAATGTTAAACAAGATTGGGAGTGCCAGCCAAGCACTAAGTAAGCCGAAGGAGGCAGCCCGCCCTCCCTGTACATTTCATCACTTGGCTAACAGAGACCTCTCACCCCAAAAAGTCCGGGCTAGGTGGGAAACCAGGCTGGGCTGATCAGTGCTGCCTCACAGAGCAAAGCTTGTCCCCCTGACCACAACAGTGTCCCTTTTGTTCACCCCCACCTCCTCTGTCCCTGCAAGGTCATAGACTCTCTGAGCATCTTGACATAAATTTGCTTAGTAGGCAAATGTGAACTGTAGACATGCAGGAACCTGCTATCTTACAAGGGGCTTTAATTGAATAGCGTCTCCTCCAAGCTATGGGCTCCATAGTTATATAAGTGGGATTTCTAATAACTCCTTTCTGGGGATGTTTTGAGAAATTAAAAAGTGACCATATTTTGGCATATAGGCATTAAATGTGCTCTTTCATGGGAGAAGGAGGAAAGAATGGGAAAGAAATCTTGAAGAACATTCACTCCAATGGAGATGGCTCCCATGTGTTGGCTTCTGTCCGAGACAGCATGGCATGTGGGCTTCTATACCACTAATGGGCATGATGTCACAAGATGTAGTGCCATAGTATTTCAGGCTAAAAGAACCTCTGTGGTGTGAATGATGAGAGACATAGCTAATTGACAGCTCTGGGCCCACCTGAGCCATGTTCCCAAAGGTACTCCAGTTCGTCTTTGAATGGTCTGTCCTTCCTCCCTGCTCTGTGAGCCCATGAAGAAGATGAGCTGTTCCATGGCTCTGCTTTTTCTCAGATGAAGCAAAGAAGAACTGATTGAATACAAATAAGTGTACAATGGAGCCTTCGCCCATTGTCCTCAGAGTTCCTAGCCTACTTCTGAGAGGGGATTAAAACACAATGACATTAATAACTTCATATTCTTAGGTAATCCGGAATTCCTCTCCACCATCCCTCCCAGCTCCCCACATCGTATTTTACTCAGGGACCGAAGTGAGGAGGCACACATTAAGATGCATATGCAATGTTAACTTGTGCCAGTATTCAAGACTAAGAGCCAAAACAACCAAGAATGCATATTTAGCGGTGAGCCCAGATGAGGACAATAACCTAGAATACACTTGTGTACCATGAAGACAAGTTAAATGTGTCCGTGAAAATCCTGAATACCAAACCTGCTGACTTTTGCATCTTTAAATTGATCACTTCCAGATTGTAACATGGGGGATTTTCACAGGCAACTTCCTTTGGAGTTTATTTCGGTGTGCTGTACACACACACACACACACACACACACACACACACACAACACCCAATAAGATAAGCCTCCATCTGGGTGAAGAAAGAATCAATTTCCATGTAATTAATTCCTTGCTCTCCTGGTGAGACTCTAACCTGATGCCACCTGTCCCTGAAGAGTGCTGGTTCCCCGTGTATTCAGACACGGAAGAGGTAAAACAGCAGCCGCCCATGAACTGATCCCAGTGCAGAAGCCCAGAGGCCATAAAGTTTAATGAGCATGGCAACTGAGAAACTTCCCTCAGCTGAAATGAGAACACTTCTCAGAACACACATGTGAGCATCACGGTCCTAACGGGAATTGTCTGGTTTCCACCAGAGAAAGATGGAAACCTCCCTCATCCCTTCCGTAGCTCCAAATGTATTGTCCTTCCAATAGCCTCGTCCGGTTCGCTCAGTCTGCTCTGTACCTGGTCCGGTGTTGCCCCATTCCCTGAGCATTCCATCCCCATGTTTTCGCCTCCCTCACTTGCTTTGCACGCTCGTTTTTTAGTCTTTCTGGTCACATGCCTCTGTTGCTATTGTCATTTTAGCTGCCTCTCTCCGGGGAACAATGCTTGCTTGCTTTCTGGGACGCCAGCTTTCTTCCACTCTCACACTTTACCCCCAGGAAAGGCGTGTGTACCTGGCCTGGAAAGCGCAGTATCGTATTTCCCCTACCGCTACAGTAATTGATTCTGAGGGGACCCAATTAGAATCAAAGAGATTTGGTGAGATTTTGCTAAAACCCCTTGATCACAGGCACATACCCTTTCCCTTTGGAGGGAACTCAAAAATATCTCGGGTCAAGGATACTTTCTAAGCTATCGCAGGGGACAATTGAAACTAAAATCACCGTGGAGGAGAGCAGAGTGGAAAGAAATGGGGCACGTTCTGGCCAGAGTCCATAACTTAGGCTTTGCCTAAAAAAGCTGCTTGAATCCTTCCTGTTTTACAAGCCAATGAATTTTGCTTTTATACTTTGCTATTTTGATTTTTATATTTACATAAAAATTCTAGTTGATAATATGTCTCTGATTCTATGAGGTTTTTTTCTGTGAATGTGAAGGTCTGAGAATATTAGAATAAATCTGGAGAAGAAGAACATAGAAATGAGAGTGGAGGGAAGGTCTGTGGACCCTTTGTCAGGTGGAAGCTGTGGGCAAAGCCCGTGACCAGCAGTAACAAGGGATTTGACCTGTTTGAGTGCCTGACAGATATCTGGCTCTAAAAAAAAAATATGATGAGCTACCTGCCTTAATTTCAAAATATGCAGTCTCTTAAATGGTGACGCATATCAGAGGAGTTTCTGCTCTTCCCTAGTTCTCCTCAATAAGATCAAACTAAACAGGCAGGTGTTTTTCAAAAGGATGACTTTTCATATATGCATATTTGTGCCAAATAAGGAATGCAGTGTCAAAAGTGGAAAAACAGCTATTTAAAAAAAAAAGAGGTCTAAGAGTTGGCAAGATGGTTCTGCAAGTGAAGGGACTTGCCACCAAGCCTGACGACCTTGATCTGAGTTGGATTACCAGGGCATAGTGACGGAAGAAAAGGACAGACGTCAAAAGTTGTCTTCTGACCTTTGTGCGCATGGTGTGGTGTATGATAATAAGTGAGTGTGCACACAGACACAAGATAAATGTAACAAAAGAATTTTAAAAAAATATTTCACAGCAGTGAAATGATTACAGCAGGAAAGGGATTCTGGAACCCCGGTGCAAACTCACAAATGATATGAAGACAAAAGGGGAGCAAATTACAATACAAGGTGTTACATTCTGCTGGGTTTATGAAGCACAGCCAAATAGCTAAAAGATGGAAAGAAAGATGTATTTCAAAAGACAGAAATAAACAATGGCAACATCTCAACAGAGTGACCTTGAGAAGCCCAGGACAAGGGAGGGCTGTAGATCACCAAGAGGGTGGTGACATCTCCTTCTGGGTCCATCTCCTGCAGATATATATCATCCCTTCACTTTCCAGTCTTTATGTTCATCAGCATGAACACTGTGTTTTGATATGTGTCTATATTCTATAATTTTTAAATCATTATTAAGACAAATTTTCTCAAACATTTACTTTGTTTTAGTCTTGCTGGGTTTTGTTTGTTTTGATTTTCCTTTGTCTTTTGGGGCTTTGTGGGAGGGTTTTTTTAATGAGAGGGAGAAAGAGAGAAAGAACGTGAACTTGGGAAGGAAAGAATATGGGAAGGATCTGGGAGGAGTGAGGGGAAAGAATATGACTAAAATATACAATTTCTTTTAAATAAAAACCTAATTTTAAAAAATTAATAATCCTTCTGGTTAGTGTTTAAAGTACATTAACATCGTCCTTAGTCTCCCTACAGTGCCATGGAATAATTGGACTTCTTATCAATCAATTTTTCACCATTCCCTTCCTCCGCCAACTGATTGTTACTTATAATCCTCTCTGGCTTTCACTAATCTCTTTTCCCTTCAAAATTGAGCATAAAGTTGAGGAATCCCTGACAAGCGCATTAACCATATTCCCCAGTATAGCACCTAAGAGAATTGCGTCCTCATTCCATCGTTATGTGAGTTTCAAATGTGAACTGGATATAGTGCCTGGACCCAGGAATGTAATCCCAATGGGGAAAGTACTGAGGGAAACATCCGTAAAAGATATTAAATGAAGAACGAAACGAGTAGGGGGGCTGCCATGTAAGACTTTAGGCAACTGCTACTTGAGCTGAGATTTCAAACAGGGTCCGTACGAAGAAAGCACGTGAGTAAAAATGAGCCCTCTAAGCAGCGTGTGACCGGAAAGAGCACAGTGGGTGTGAAAACTGAAAGCAGAGACAATGAGTGAGGAGCAGAGGGGAGGTGGGCTAGGCTAAAGGATACAGGGATCCTGTTTGAGCACTTAGTAAAGCCCAGGTGCTTCTGTGAAAAGTTTATCTTAAGGGACCCACTTATCTAATCTCTATTTTAGAGGTCTAGTGATCTATGTCAAGGGGACAAAAATAAATTGGGGCCGCTGAAAAATTTTAAGCACGTTAGGACATAGAGTTGGTAGGAGTAGGCGTCTGCTTTGAAGCACTGACCAGAAACATGACGTGCAGAATGTCTTAGAACAGAACAGAGATGCTATGGAGGACATCATAATCAGCCGGGTAAGGGATGATGACTCATCAAAGCCAGGTGGTGGCATGGGAGATTAGAGATGCGGACAGATTCAAGAGCGCTGGCGATAGGCTATGGGGATGGTGCAGGGAGAAACATCCAGATGACAGGCCGATGTGGCATCCTTCTCTTTTAGGTCAGTTTTGAACACACTAAGCCTAAGTGAGTTTAGAGCAGTGGTTTAGGCCTGTGGGTCTCAGCCCCTTTGGGCACTGAATGACCTGTTCACAGGGATTGCAGATCAGATATCCTGCCTATGATTTATAACAGTAGCAAAATTGCAGTTATAAAGTAACAATGAAAATAATTTTATGCTTGGGGTCCCCACAACATGAGCAACTGTATTAAAGGGTTGAAGTGTTAGGAAGGCTGAGAACCACTGTTTTAGGGAGTAAGTGTACAATGTGTTATCAACTACAGGTTTGAGTATCTTTGACCTGAAATTCTTGGGACCAGAAATATTCCGAATTTGAAGGGGTTTTTTTCTTCAGATTTTCAGAATATTTATATATACTTCTGAGACATTTCAGGAATAAAACCCTAACCTCAAAACATTAAATCCATGTTTTGTTTCGCATATACACATAACTGGAAAGCAATTGTATGCAGTATTTTTGATAATTTTGTGACGGAATAGCTTCATTGTTCTTCCCCTCAGAGGGATCTCTGCCAATCAGCCATCTTTCCATCACTGCAATGACTTCACAGTTCAAAAATTAATGTTCATTGAACTATTTTCTCAGTATTTCTTAATATCGTATCTTTATGTGTATATGTAGGGGTAGGGTGTATGCTCATGTGTGTGCAGGTGCTCTTGGAATCAGAGTCAGATCTCATGGAGCTGGAGTGATAGACAGTTGTGGGTCCCATGGCACGGTGCTGCAAGACCAGTACATGTTCTTAATTGATGAGCCTTCTCTCCAGCCCCTCAATATTTAGCTAATTTGATTTGTCAAGTGTATAATCCCCTCCACTAGCTGGCTTCTAACTACTACTACCAGTCAACTGAATAAAAACCCAGTCACCAACAGGAACCCGCCATAATTCTAAAGCTTTTACTATCTGACCAACACCGAGATATCCAGCAGTGTTGGAATCTCTAATGAAGTCTGCTGGCCCTTGAGCGGAAGAGAGGCTTCTGAAATGCGAGATCTCTAGGTTTTCACAGAGGGTGGCAAAACACTAACTGTGGTGCAGCCAGAATCATTCCTTCCAGCATAACAACCGCCAAATCACTTGGCTCAGCACTCGCCAAAGTTCAGTTTTATCACACAGATATCTCAACTGCGTGCTTGGGGAAACCAAGACATGGGCGTTATTTAAAATATCCATCAGAGAAGCACAGGATCACACTATATTTGGCTATAATAGGCCTGGATTCTTAGTTTTCTGCCTCTATTGCCTTGGTCACCTTCACCAAGTGTGAAGGTCAGTCCCAGCTGTCACATTGATGAAACACACCAAGTAGAGCACTTTTTCAAGTGTCTGTGAGGTTTGTTTCCAGGAACAATTAGGTCATGCTGTTCTTGACCAAGTCAGTTATTTAATCTGTGGATGGATTTAAATACGGATGGACAATCAGGATGTGGTAGGACCATGCAAGAATGAGAAGGAACTGCTGGCTTGCTTGCTCGCGCAGAGCCCTGTCAAGAGCTATTGTCTAATCGTGTTTCAAATACATAATCTCGGGAAAACAAGTTCCCACTCACGTCAGACACCCTTGTACAAAGGAAGTGAAAATTAGGACAACCACAATGGAGACCATGAAGGCCTGACCACTATATACCATGCACTGAGGGTTTAATCAGGATTTTAATATCCAGTCTCATTTAATATTTACAAGAATATATCATGCTCTTCAGTAGCATGCAGAAAGAAAACCTGAGTGGCAAAAAGGCCAAGAGACTCAGAGAAGGTCCCAGCAATAGGAGGAAGTAGTGATGAGAACTTGGTTCACATTGTCCACCTTGAGTCATGTTTGCATATTAGGAATTGAAACTGAGTCCTCAAGCAACTTACACAAATGCTCCACAACCGAACTGAGCCCCTAGTCCCCCTTTTACTCGTGTATAGGGTGCAGGGTGCTGATTAACTTGGCCAACGTGACACAAACTTAAGTCAACTGGGAAGAGGAAACCTCATCCGAGGAATTGCCACCATCAAATGGCCTGTGGGCAGCAGGTGGGACATTGTCTTGATTAATGAGCAACGTGGGCAGTGACAGCCCTGGGAGTGGTCCTGTGTTAGATAAGGAGAATTGAACGTGAGCTTCTGTGTGAGCCACAAAGCCGTACTCATGTCTCTACCTCAGTTCCTGCCTCCAGGTTCCTGCCTCAAGTCACCTTCCTCCGTGATGGACTATGACCTGTCAACAAATAGGCCCTTTCCTCTCCACATCCTTTTAGTTAATATGACAGCCACAGAAACAAATGGGATAGACGGGCTCTCACTAAGTTGTGCAAGCTGGCCTTGAACTTGCTCTGTAACCCAGACAGGCTTTGTATTTGTGATTTTCCTGCCCCAGCCTTGTAAGCAGCTGTTCTAGGAGGTACCCTGTATGAGTCTGGGCTTTAATTATATCCATATTGAAAAATGCAAAATATTTTAGCAGTGTTGGTCACAAACCAATCCCAGTGTGCAAAGTATTAACTTCTCCCCTGAGAAGAATTTATGGCATCAGATATAAAGTCCTGGAATGGCCTCCCAAGTAACGAGAAATTAAAAAAAATAGGCTTCTGTCAATGCTGAGAATTTCCCGGAAAGGAATAAACTCAATCTAAACATTCTGCCCAGTGTCACCTTTTGGAAGAGGCAGACTGGAGAAGGAAATAAGCCAGCCTATGCTCTGGGAGACTTCAGCTTAAGAACCCAGGTGAATGGGCCTCAGAATATGGCTGGACTGACATGGATCTGAAATCCTCCGAGCCTTCCGTACACCTCATCAAAATTCCCAACCTGAGCTACATGGGCGGGAAGATTGGGAATTTGATTAAAAAAGGAAGAGTCACAAATAAGTGGGTCAAAGTCCACATAACCCACCAATGTGGCAGGACTGCTTACATATAGCAAAGTTCTGAGGGGCTCTGAAGCTGCGCCTTCTCACGTGAGGCCTCATTTCATTCAGCTGAGACCTGAAGCGTTGTCACTAAAAAACTAGAAGAAGAAAACTGATGATGTTTCCATGAGGAGGAAAAAAGATATCATGATGGTTGCTTCCAATGGCAAGGCCTAGGAGAAGGCTTAGCAGTAGTCGCAAGGACTCAATCACAATCATTATCGTAGATAAATAACTAGCAGGCTGCAGATGTCGTTTACAGCAGAGTGCTTGCTTAGCAGATTCCTAGTACCACAGGGAGGGAAGGAAGGATGGAACGAAGGAAGGAAGGAAGGAAGGATGGAACAAAGGAAGGAAGGAATAAAAGAAGGAAGGGTAGAATGAAGGAAGGAAGGAAGGAAGGAAGGAATGAAGGAAGGAAGGAAGGAAGGAAGAAGGGAGGGAAGGAAGGAAGAGAGGAAAGCAGAAAAAAGGAAAGGATAAAGGAAGGGAGAGAGGGAAGGAAGGAGGGAGGGAAGTAGGAAGGAAGGAAGGGCGGAACCATGTGTGGTGATTTAATGAGGAATACTTCTGATAGACTCACGTCTCGATCTTGCCCACGTGACACGTCTTCTCTACTATTATGAACTCCAACCCTCTAAAACCATAAGGCAGGCAAACTCTTTCCTTCCTGAAGTTACTTTTGATCATGGTATGTTATCAACAGCAAAGAAAAGGAAATATCACAGAAATCTATGGTTTTAGGAAAGAATTCTGAATACAAGTGACAGGCTGACTCTGGGCCCAACTCATTTGCAGGACTGGTGGTGGTGCTTTTGTTATTCATGAAGCTATAAGTTTTCTTTGTTCCCAGAGAGTCCATGCAACTGCTGGGTTAGCTTAGGGCCAGCTGTGCCATGCTCAGTTCAGATCCCTTCATCCCCTGTCATTGGCAGAGCCAAAGCCTCGCCCAGAGCCTTACCTTGCTGCTTTTGCATGGTGGTGAAGTCCTCAAAAGTCAGGGTGCGTACAGGAGGTCTCCAGAATGCGTACGTCTCCATAATGGCTTCAAGTCCAGTTCTGGAACAACAACAGCCAGAAAAATCAACTTGTAAGCAATCCCACAATCACAGGTATTCGAAGATGCAAGGGGAGTTGTCTGATGAGGGACATACTGCAGGCACTGGGAGACACACCACTAGGCTAAATCAGTCTGGGAAAGTACAAGGTCTGGATGCCGCTATGTTGCTGGAAGAAGAACAAAGAAAACTAATTCAGATCATTCACAAGAAAGTCCTTAACCGTGATGAAATTTAACTCCTATTTTCCTTCTGAAGTGGTCCAATGGGCATGATAATAAAGTATATCTAAGGTCAAGGCTATCATGAATACAGTTGAGCAAAGAGTAGTACGGACTGCTTCTCATGCCGCCACCATTACCTCACCATGGCTGACACATCCTGCCCCAGAGCCAGCTCCACATCCAGAGTGTGGAAGGCTCAATGAAGCTGTCAAGGTGATGTGACTTTGAAGGTCCTAAGTCAACAGAAGAGCGGGACAGCAGAAATAGGAGGAGAAGAAACAAGTACACTCAAGTTTTTACTGTAGTGAGAAATACCCATCGAAAGGAAAAGAGAAAAAAGACAACAGGCCAGAAAAATAGCCCATATCTCCGAATGTTTATCTTTATTTGTAACCTAATAATTAAATGGCTACAGGGAACCATAAACTGTTAAATTTTAGAAAACATCGAATATTTTAAAATTACATTTATGTACAGCTTCTGGTTTAGTCATGTTGTACAATCTGTAATATGGACTGTATGCATACTAGTTCCTCATCATTCGACTGCATCCCTATATGAAATATTGAAAGAACTGCCGGGGGGATTGCAGCATATTGTCATGATGTGCAACATCCTCAACACAGCATGTAGTTTGGAGCTCTGCTAAAAGCTTTGAGTACTTACTGCTTTAAAACTCTTTATGTTGGGAAGTGGAGGGTGGGGCACTGTGGGGAGAAAGTAGAAGAAGGGGGGATCACAATGGCCTAGTTCTCTCTTTGTGACGTCATCACAAGGTGCATGATGTGCCCCTCAGCAAATAGACCTTTCCTATTGAAGAAATCATGCTCTCTGTCCTGCTACCTAAGTAATCCACTTGCTCGGCTCTGTTATATGCTAAGAATAAAGCGAGAGGTTTTATTTTAAGTGAAAACAAATACCTTCTCCCTTTAACTGATGCTAATCCCCTCAGCATGGCATTCTTCTCAGAGGAGCCACTGATGCAATGACAGTCTCTCTGTGCTGGGAATTCTGCTTTCTGGGTAGGCTTTGCTTGTACATTTCTCTTTCTAAAGGCTTCCCTGGATCTTGGAGGCTTTAAATGCACTAATGTTGGCAAACCGAACTTTGTATTTTAAGAAGAGGTTCACAGGAGAGAGCAGTGCATGGTGTTTATTAGCTGTTAATCTGTGAGAAGCAGGAGCAGACAAGATCTCTACCATCAGTCTACATTGGTGCTGAATACAGTTCGTGGGACTATTTGTAGAGAGAAAGAGCTCAGGCAATTAAGGGAGTTCAGAATAATAAGGGGATAGGCAGATAAAGCCATGTTGAGCCTGGGTGGATAGAAGAAACAGATAGGCCCAGCTTAGATCTGACTGCTTTGTCCTGGAATGTTGGCAGCCCGCCAGAACAGCCTAGGGTTCTTTTTAACGGCCCAGAAGGCTCACTGCAGATGGCAAGGGTTTATTATTCCACCTTCCAGTGCATCTTTTCCAGGGACAAGTGTACAGCATGAGGACAAAAGCTAGCTCAAGGACAAAGAACAATCCTGTCTCGTTTCATGATAAAGTGGTAGGAAACTGGGAAGTTTCAGTAGTAATATATAATCACAGTATAATGCCAACACTGTAGTTTTTAGTAAGTAGAAGTAGATTTGGTTTCTTTTTTATAATACTATTTCCAAACCCTATGGCATGGAATGAATTATTTTATTTGCGCAGTCGATTTTATACTATACTATAATATAATGACTATGTGTCAATTACCAAATTTAGCTTTTTTTCAAGAGTGATGGAATCATAGATTTAAAACATAGGAAGATTCGGAAATATTGTGTATTCTATCTCTTCTGGCATTTTCTTCGATGGTTATCCAGCCTCTGTTGATGCATTTCCTTGGGAAGAGTTTTTGTTCAATCTGTTAAGCTGCTTCTGACATTTGGCTGAAATTTCTGGTGTAAATTCCATCCTCTGGTGAAGTGATGAGAGTCTCATACGTCACTGACAACGCTTCTGTCTTCCGCACCCTCCTCTAGGAGACATCCCTTAGCCTAAAAACCCAGCATGCCACCCATAGGCGCACCCGTGGCCATCCAGTTCAGACAGCAAGGGTTATTCTCATGACAAAGAGTAGGGATAGCATTTATAACTTCCCAAAAGTAGTGACAAAAGTTACCATTATTAGTGACACTTTATTGTTGAACTACATCTTCCACAGATTTTTACTGTATAGGAAAAGTGGAAACTTGCCTTTAGTATGCCCCCTCCTATATAGTATGGTAGAAACCTCAAGCATTTATGCTACCTTATCTGTTTTAGGATTCTGAATAGTTCCCTTTTTAGAAAAATTAATCCCATTTTTTGCTATATGCCTTATATTCTATTTGTCTCAAACTCTATGAGGCTTCTCTGACTAGAAACCACTAATAATGTATCTCAGAATTTAGTATGGGGCCATGGCACAATTAGTAATCCACTCTTTCTACAGCTAGCTCGTATGTACTTCAAGGGATTCAGATCCAAGTGCTCAAGTGCCTAGCATGATTGCTATATAATATGTCTCAATTTATGTGCACTGAATTAGTAAACAGGTGTCATTATTCCATAATTTTACCCAGACTGACCTGTCATTTTCTCAATTGACACATGTTGGATTGACGAAGTAGAGGAACTAGTTCGTCAATTTTAACTAGTAGCCATTCTTTTTTCCAGGTTTAAAACTTTTAAACCAACTTGGTATAAAAAAAGTGAAATTGCTGAGGGCAGAAAGAATTGTCTAGTGCCAAAGTTTGAGGCCTTTTCCTCTCTGTCTGACAGGACTTGTGCCTATTTGGACCAAGGTCTCAGGAAGGTTTCCCTCTCCCTCTGGCTTCTTTTGTCCTGGACTTGGACTCTTTGACCTTCCATAGAGTCTGAGTGCCCCGTCAGAGTTCAGGCACTTCTACACTTGTCTTCTATAATAGTCCTTGTCAACGATCCATGAAGGTCTTCAGCTGCTGACTACTCCAAGTGCATCTTGTGTTAGCGCTGGCTATTGTTTGTTTGTTCACTGTTATCTTGCCCTAATTTTGCAAATTTTTATCTCTAAGCCTTACAAAATGAACTCATTATTTCACGCATGTGAAAAGCCGTGTTGGGTAGTGTTTGGTTAACACATTCCACATGGTGGGCCTCTGTGGGCTGTGGCACAGCAGAGACCTGGCGTCATCTCTGGAGCTTCTGATCAGAAACAGCCAAATTGGCAATTGCTTCCTCTTGTTGCCTTTTCCCCGTTAGTCCAGTCATAGCACAGGCCACATCTAAACCCCCTTTCTTCAGTCTTTTGGCTGTAACTTCCTCTCTGGTTTCCAAGCTGATTCTCTTTCAACTTAACCAAGCCAAAGGCTATGCTGAGGGAAGCAGAGGAAGGAGGCTGAGCTAGCCAAAGAGCCCCTTCACCAATGAATGGTGCCCCAGGATCAACTGATCTGGAATCGCAACCAGATTGGAAAGAAACACCCTCCCAATTGCATTTAAAAGAGAGAGGAAGAGGGACTTCTTTTGAAGTTCAGCAAATGCCAGACAATTGTAATAATTATCATTAAAATATCTGTGATCCTATTTAGGAATCACTGGGCACAGTTTTCACATTATCCTTGCCTTGAGATAGGAGGCTGCTTCTTTATCATCGTCTGTTTATTTTCTCTTTATCTCTATTTTTTCTTAAGTTTAACGTCTCTCTAAACTGTGTGACGAGACTATTGTAAACAAGAGAGTGCATGCAATAGATCGAGATGGCCATTGTTCCTCTCTCAACAGAAGGAAGTCTATAGCTAAAAGTATCCCAAGGTAGCAGGGATTTTGAAAGCCTAAAGGAGTATTCAGACTATAAAAAAGTCCTAGCTGATATAAAAGCAAAACAGACACAGAGTTATTGCCCTTAAGGAGTCTCCTGTTCAATAAAGAGAGGAAGATAGAAAAAAAAAACCACGAAAAGGACTGTTTTATAAACTGTCAGACACACTGGATATATAAAAGAGGTGCTGGGAAGACTTGAGCAAGAAGTATTTAATAGACCTGGGAAACTAGAGGAAGATTCCACAACCGGTCATCTATTTAACCTAAATATTACATGACCCTCTCAGCAATGTTCCACTCAGAACAAGAGGGGGCTTTTACAGTGGAGTCAACAATATATGCAAAGACTTAGCAGTGTGAAAGGGAAGGTGTTCTGAGCACTTGATAAACATTCACGGTGTTATTGAAACTCTTTGTGACAATGGGGTGCATAAAATGGACATTCAGTCCAGATCTAATTATCTTATCTCAATGTTCTTAATCTATCCTTGCTCCCTTTAGGATAGGTCAAACCTTCCACACCTCCCTCTCTCACTACTTTGTAGAATCAGCTCCAACCTCCAGTTATTTAAGACATTTTCTATTCAGATGTTCTAAAGGATCTCAAATCTGAATTCTACAATTTGTTCAAGGACAAACTCATCATGTGAAATTTGGCTTCTCGGTGTACAACAGTGCTATCAACACAATGATGAAGCTGTCATCAATAGGCCTCCTTCACTGGCTTTGGAAGAATGAGTAACCAATGGAAATGTCATCGACTGAAATTGAATTAAAATAGTTCATCACCTGGTAGTCCCAAGAGGTTCCATTCCCACTATCCTTCTTAGAGTTCACGTAACTTGTAATCGCGGTTCCTGGGCATTTTCAATGTCTCAAGATTAATTAAAAATTTTAACAACACTAAACAGTTTAACTAAAACAATAAGTTCCTTTGCATTTGACTGGAATAGTCTAGCTTTGTTATTATGAACACCATGCAAGGGACAGATGAACATTCTAATTAAGAGCATAAACTCTAAATATAGATTGCCTGGCTTCTAATTAAGGCACCTTTGGCCAAAGCATTTTAACCTCTTTATGCCTAAGTCTCTTTAGTTTTAGGATAGAGAAATCTGTATTATCTTATAATATTGTGACTTAATAAACACTGCCTGATTGAAAACAAAACTTCTCAGGGCAAGTGAGAAAATAAAATAAAAGCCTTATCAACATTGCTCCAGTTTGAGCCAAAGAAAGCCAGTCACTCTGCTTGAGTCACAGCCTGGTCTAGCAGATACAATCCTACTTCCCTGGAATTCACAGTTCTGTCTGTCCCCTGGCTGTAGACAAAATGGGGAAGGAGCTCCAAGTTACCTAATTCCACTTCTCATTTCCTCACCAGAAAACCAAAAGCGTGTCCCTCGGGCCCCTGGAGGTCTCATTATCTTGCCGATATCTCAGACTGCAATATACTCACCATTAAAAAGACAGACGCCATGGTGTTCAATGACACCATCCTTGAGCAGGGGCCATAGATAATAAAACAATTGCCAACATTCCGTGGCAAGTCCGTATGGCCAAGAGGACAATGGTGAAAACAGTTCATGACAAGGGAGGAGGAACAAATAATAAGACCGAGAAAAGTATTAAATCCTGGCGAAAAGGCTACGCCGTGGGACGTGACAGGCAGCTAAGGCTCGGGTGAATAGGAGAAACACAACTGCCAACAGGAGGATCTGCTGCCAGCAGCTAGTACAGGGCCAGTTACCTTGAACGACAGACGCAACCGTCCCTCTGAAGTCCAACACTGACTGCTTCCCTAGACCTGCTGAATGGCAGAAGTCGCCCATGCCAGGGATAACAAGAAAGTATGCAAAAATCTACAGGGGCCTGTAAGGCTGCCAGGAAAGAGCAGGATGCGGTTGGCTGGGAAACTGCAGCCAATGGCCCTTGAGGGGACAAATGAAAACACAGCAATTGAGCATGAGGGGGACACTTGGGATATACTGACAGTTGAGAAAAGGCAAGTGGTCAGCTCATTGGCTCTAAGCATGCTACTTGAGACTCGTGAACAACGGGGAGCCAGAAGTGGTTAGAGGCTTGGTTTCTGTTGCCTGCCCAGCTGGGCCTGCAGAGGACAGTGGAATCATTCTCTGGACACTGTGACAGGCTGGATCTGCAAATCCTGAAGCCAGTAGCTCAAAATGCAGATTTCCATCAGTGTGAGGAGAAGCACTGGGAGGGTACCTCAGCTCCGAGATAAAAATGAACACTGTGGACCTCAATCGAAAGATGAAATAATTATTACTATTGTTTTAGACTTACAATTGATTAGCTGTAAATAACTATAAGACTGAATTCTAGGAAATCAGTGGCATTTTGTCTTTTTAACCATTAAGCAGCCCTTTCTTCTGTTTAACTTAACAGATAGAAAAAGGTAGAGGCAAGACATGTTAGCTGTCTCTGAGAGAGCACTCTGTTACCAGGTGTCAGCTAGGGTATATTTACTGGTCCCTTCCTTCCAACTCTCCAGGGAAAGCCATTTTAGATCAGCAAAGATGAGCCTGATTGGGGGTTAATGTTTAGCTGACTTCTCTTTATCTCTCCATTTGGTTAACTGGGAAATCCCTCCCCTTACACTCCTCATTCTACTGAGCATTAGGGGCCTGTAACAGAGAAAGGGTCTTGTCCAAAGTGGGAAAGTCATTCTTCACTGTACAGGCAAGACCTTAGGACAGCAGGTGCTGAGAGAGGATTTTACTCTTGGGTGTTTTCTCTACTGCTATTCAAGAATAATTTCTTCAGTGAAGAAGGGACTTCACTGAGCATCCTTTTCAACATAGAAGTTTATCCACTCTCCTGCTGCAATGCCTATCATCCCTGAAATACCTATAGAGGAACAAAATTAAAAAGGATTTCCACCACCCACACTCAGGGCAATCATATTGCTGGCTCAGAACATTCGGAGAGCAGGGACAGATCTAGAACTGCTTTTGCACCTCGTCCCTTTCTGCAGGTCCGATGAGGGACGAACTGCTAAAGAAACTACTTCCATGTGTAAATTGGCCTCCATGACACATGACCCCTCTCTGACTACTCCTGAGTTTGGAATTAATGTGCTCTGGCTCAAACTTCCAATGATGAACTCCACAGAGAAGAACATATCCTCCTAAAATACTGCGCCTGTCCAAGGGCTAAAGAAGGGTCAGTCTACCTGGGACCTGGCATGGGATCATCAGCAGTAACTTCTGGAGTGCCATGTCAGCTAGACATAGATGGAGGAAATCATGAGGCTTTCAGTTGCCATAGTTACAATAGACATGCTAGTAAAGATCAAATACAAGGTCAAAGGCAGAATTAAGGGTATTACGGGGAGAACCTGGTCTGTCACCATCTAGTACTTTTAAGAAAACTTCATAAAAGGAGTTCTCACTCCCCAGGCAGATCCTAGTTTTAATCTTCTCTTTTTTATTAATGTGTTTGTTTCTGAGGGAGCCTCTGGGGATTCCACAGAATTCACCAAGCTGCCTTGGGCCTTTTGTAAAGTCTGGGCTGCCACCTCTAGGAGCCAAGGGTTTCACATCAGATGGGGTTGGAAAGACCCACAGAGTTCTCTTCTCTATTTCCTTGACGTCTCGAAACAGGCAGCATCTGAACAGCTGTCTTTCCTTCTAGCTGAGCAATGAGGGCTCTTGAGGGCAGATGCGTCTCCCAAGTCTACTTCTGCGTAGCAAGAGAGCAAAGGTGGCGCCTCTCTTCAGCCTCATGACCCTTTTCTTGCCTTTGGTTCATGCTTCGCCAAGGCATATTTCACTTCTCAGATCACTACTAGGTGACCTTGCTCAACCAAACTTCATTCTGCCTTAACTCTGCCTCTGGAAACTCCTCCTTGTCTAAGACTTACAGACACTGAAATTCTGTGTGTGTCCCTCGCCAGGGATATAAGAAACACATGGAGAGGAGAAATTAGGCAGATCATATATCCCCTGGATGTGTGTGTGTCTAAGCAATGATGTGGTCAAATCGGAGTCTAACAGAAGTAAACAGGCTCAGACATGCATCTTAATTGCCTTTAGCTTTTCTAACTAGTCACATACTCTTCATTCCCTCTCCTTCAGCATCTACACCAAGGCCATGGCTTCTGGTCTCCTTGATTTGCCACTGGTTGGAATGAGGCTTTCTTAAGTTCCTTTTTCGGTTTATCTCCAACTCATCAATACTGTCCCAATAACTGGTGAACAATTTCTATTTCATTCTGTATCCCTGGAACTGTGAGGGAAGGAATACCTAAGAGCCTAAACTTAAAAAAATACAGGTCTGGATTCTTGACTCAGTCAAGAAAAAGACATAGGAACATAACACAGTGGAGATCAAAATACCAATTTCATGACTGATGAAATTGTCTGGAGATCATGGAATAAGTATAGGGCTGAAGGAAGGGTTCACAACTCCCCTGGAAGGTGCTGACTCACAATTCTACATGCCTCCTCTGCTAGATGTGCCACGCAACAAGAAGCACTCTGGGTGCAAGTAGGTTCTTGGGGTGGGGGGTCCTCCTTTCAGACCCAGCCATTAGATTAGTCCCTGGTTCTTCTGAGAGGCAGAAGAAAAGGACAGTTCTAGGATCCAGGAGTCCTTCTTTCCAGAAATTTCTTCTCTTAAGAAGGCAAAGAATAGCCACTAGAATGCTCAGTCATTGCTCTGCAGTCGTCTGTATACTTCCAAAGAAGCCTATCATCAGGGCCACGCTGGGACTCGGTGTAAGAGCCTCACGGGCTGAGAGGCAGTACCAGAGGCATCAGTGGAGAGTGCAGTGGGTGGTTGCATCCTCCCCATCTTTCCTCTCCTCCTTTCTCCAGCCTCTGGACTATGCTGGGATGGATTGAGATCGACAAACCTGAACGTGTTTTGGTTTGAGGTTTGGCAAACTCCATGACTCCAAAGTATTCCACAAATGTTTTGTGTTCTGCGAAACCAAAAACATTGGCCAGGCACTTTCCCCTCTAATTTTTAAGCCCATGTGTTTTTAAAGGAAATGTAATCCGTATGTTTTAGTAACATTTATATGCAGCTCATCAAGCCGTGCTCCTCCACATGAGTCATTTGATGTCTAAAATGCATGGGGAAAGCAGCAGTTGAGAAGAACTGTGTTAGCATGAGAAAGGCCACAGATGGGATGCTGTGCAGAAGGTCGTACACTGGTCCTGATGCTAGCGCAGAACCACCAGGTTCTCCATGTACTCACCCATCCATCTTTTCCATCTCTATAATGACATTAAAAGTCCTTGCCTACATCAGATCCTGCAGTCAACTAGTGAGAATCAGATCACTAGGCAGCTAATGATATAATTGGGCAATTTTGAATTTTTGAAAGAGGAAAAACCATTCAAAACTTTTATAATTGCCTTGACAAGTCCACTGTAATGCAGTTTCCCAGGGTGCTAAAGAAAAAAGCCACACATTCTTGCCCCATTGTAAGACACAGAGAGTGTATCCTCGCTTCACCTGCCAAAAAGGTTTGGCTTGGTTTTGTGTCCCAGATCCTTGTTTCTAGGACGGATGAAGTAGATGGTGAAGCTGTGAGCAGTAGTCTACAAAGACAGGCTAAGAATGCACAGGGAGCCTTATCGGAGACCGAAACAGTTCTGGGTGGTTGGATAATGTTTTTAGAGGAAGTATTCTGCTCTCAGTGTCTATAGAAGGTGAGTTAAGACAAGGACAGCATGCTAGCTAGCATCATAGCATGGGATGTCAGCTCTGAAGTCAGCCAGATGTGCATGCTCACTGGCACTGCAGCTTTGCTCCTGGATGGTGGGAAGCTGCTTTTCTCCTGCAGGCCTCAAACCTTTGGAAGACGCAGGCTTGAAAATCAGAGAAAAATGAAGGATGAGCCTCCAAATGGTAAGTGTTTCTTTGTAGTTAAATGAGACAGTTACTAATGGTCCTTAAAGTAACCTCTGGGGGTGGGGTTAAATTTTTTTAATTGACACATAGTGTATAGCTGTTTATATGTTGCAATCTGATAACTCAGCATGGTCACACAATATGCAATAGTCAGATCAGGGCAAGATTTCATTCTCCTTAAACATTTCATTTCATTGGAAGTTTTGATCTCTTCTACATCTTTATAAAAAAAATATGATTTATCCTGAAATGCTGTGGCATATTAGAACTTATTCTCTTTTGTATTTCAGTATTTACCATCCTGCTTTTCCTGTCCCTCCTCACTCTCTCCCTCTAACTTCCAGGAGTAACTATTCTGCTTCTCGGTTCTGCAAAAATCAACCATTTTAAGTTCTGCGTGTGTAACGCGCCACTTGGATTTTTTGTGATGGCTTATTTCACTTAATGTCCTTCAGTCCCATTGATTCACAAATGGCAGGACTCCATTACCCTCCTTTTGTTTTTTAAACGTGGCTTGCAGGCTTTGTATAACAAAAAAAAAGAAAGAAAGAATTTTCACACTGTAAGAAATAAATTAAGCACTGAGATGGGAGATGGGCTAATGCCTGACTTCAGAGATGTGCACTACCGTGCTAACCGTCTGTCCTTAATTTACCCCTAATTCCACTTTGAAGGAGTCTTACAGAGAAGAGGAACCCGCCAAGCATGACAGAAAAATAAGTATATTCCTAAGCAGCACAACATTCTCTAGTCTCCTGGGGGGGAAAACCTTCCCTCAGGACATCAGCTAAGAGGGTATCAAAACTCCCTGGCCAGTGTATGGAAGTGGACTCCACTTCCTGAAGGGTACGTTCAGTGTTGGTCAGCACAGCTATTTTGTCATACCCGGGCACCTTCCATCCTATGCTGCCGAGACACAGTTACAAACAGAGCCTCGCTCCGGAGCCACAGGCCTCCTCGATAGTCAAACATAACAAACACATATTTCTCTTTACACCTTCTTTCTGCAGCCCCCTACCTGAGTCATAGCATTTTATCATCAACACTAACCCCAGCCACCCTCTAGAAAGAGCTTCGACTCCCACTTGACCTGACTACATGAAAATTGGCATATTTTTTCTTGCTTTCTTTGAAACAGGGCATGAACATTCTAGATAGCAATCTCCAGGGGTGTGTGTGCCTTCTACTGTAGCTTCCAAGAGTAGGGTAGCTATCAACAGGAAGCACTAGCTGAGGAATTAAAGTCAAGCTTACTAAAGTAACTTGACCAAATCCTCCAGATTGCAAGGGCTTCCCTGAAAGACAAAGGAAGGAAAAGGAGAGCAATAAACAAATGCTAAACACTATTAGAGACCACCCTCCTCCAAAAGGAAGGAATCGCTGAACAAATGCCGTGGGCGTGTCTGGCCCTGGAGACATATATTTGGGTATAGAACAGAAATTCTTACCTTGGGAGATAAGACCTTCTAAAAATACAAAGAGCATGACAGGCTTATTTTTAAAATGTACAACTGCTCATGTATGCAGTCACACTTACATACTAGGAGCCCGCAGAACCCTGAAAAGCCATCCACGGCCTCCAAGCTCCAGGTTTCGAACACCCTTACCATACACGGCCTACCTCGCCTGAGCCTATTGTCGCTTTTTAACACCCTGCCACTAACTAGGTCTTCAAGAAGCTCAGAGTGCAGAATCTTAGAAATGAAGAAAAGGAAAACACTTTTCTGACCTGGGCTATGAGTTAATGCTGGGGCGGGGGGCATCTGAGATAGGATGAATGTCTGTTTGTTCTTTTCGGGGGATGCTTTGAAGGCCTTTGTGGAACAGAAAATCATTTGACCAGGAGGCACTTGCTCACTGAGTTCTAGAGTGCTTTCATTGACTGTGACCTAGAACACATTACTTAATGTTGTTATCTAAAACCGGGAAGATTGTCTGAATTTTATATTACTCAATTGATGTGACCTCATAGAGTTTGAGACAATCAAATTCTGTTGGAACCTAAATGCCTGATGAACATAAACTAAGAGTTTAGTAAAGAGATGCGTCTATAAAGCAGTTTATGGGGGAATTGATCACCAGAGGTGGTTTGAGACATATGTCTATGGCATCGTGAGGTATTGCTTGGTGAAGGCACAGTCCAGTGAATGTCGTGATGCAGGTCAGTCATCAAGCACACATTATAAAATTGCCCTATACATATCTAGACATTTGTCCTCTCCACACCTTTCCTATAAGGTAAACACCATCACACATGGGTCCGTTCATGCCGTGGTGCCTGATTAAATAATGTGTCACATATTTCATGGAGTAGTTCTAAATATAAATTGTTGTTGTATCCAAAAACTGCCGGAGAGAGAATACCAAAGATAATTCCTGACAATCTGCTGGCCAGATGTAAGGCCCTCCTTGCAGATTATGAAAGAAGTCTGGTCCTGATGAAAGTCAATCGCGTTGCAATGCCTGTGCTACAGCAGACAGACGCGTCACACTCACTCAGCCTGTATTGTGGGTATCCGATCAATTTGCCTAACTGGAGACTGTGGATATTTCTGGTTCCCCTAGCCATCTCAGATGTCTCCTAATTTTCCATAGATGACAGATTTGCATTTTATGTAGGAAATCATTTAGAGAGAAGAAAGCATTATCAGTCAGAAAACCAGTACAGTCTCTAAGGCATTTGACAAGACACAATGATACTGTGAACATCTGCAACTCCTGGAAAGGATGGTATGGGTCATGAGGAAAGGTGGTATTCCCCTTCATCACTGGAAACGTCCCTTTTCTGTAACAGATGGAGGCTACCGTGGAAAACCACAACTGACCGAAAGACAGAGTTGTGAGGCCAAGCTCCAGCTGATACATATACAACCCAACTCCTACACCCAAGGCTCAGGCATCAGTTTGGAAAAGGGACTGAAAGATTCTAAGAGCCAGAGGAACAGGAAAGGTACTGTGACATCTTGTCTCCTAGAGATATCAAAGAAGCGACACACATGAAGTCTCACCAACAGAGTTACCCAAACATGACCTGAAGAAGGATGACACAAATAGGCATGCTAATGGGGAAGAAGGGATGCTCACAGCTCTGAATCAAGAACCACAGGCCAATGGTGACTGCAGAGAGAGGGAGCTATAGTCCCCCTGCAGAGAAGAGCACATAATACGGCTACCCAGTACCACAGGACCAGCATGAAAATATCCATACACATAATATTAGACAGACTGTATACTCAGTGATGAAACACACACACAAGCACATGTGCACATGTGTGTGCACGCATATGCATGCAACAACAATTAAAGAAAAGAATGGATGCATGGGAGGACTTGGAGGATGGAAAAGAATGGGAGAAAATGATACATTATCTCAAAAAATAGAAAAATAATTTTTACAAAAGGAAGGTGGTATTCTAGAACACTCCCCTTAATAAAGTCAAAAGTGTACATGTCTTGTTTGAGTATTCCCTAGAGATAAAAATGATTACATTTGTTTTCACAAAGTTCAACTCATAAAGGTAGTAATTGTCTGGAATATTTTATTTTTCAGAAATGTAAAGTACCTGAGACACCACTGCAGCCAATACAGTCACCTTCAGGTACCAGAAAAATACAGCAGCCCACCAGTAACAATAAGTGATCGCGTGGCTTGCTTTCCGTGGACTGAATCTCACATTCAAGGTAGGGGGAGAAACAGCATGAAGGGTTGGTTATGGTAATCTAGGTTGTGTAAGAAAATTTGGAAGACGTGTGTTTTGTGGGAGCGGAGTGGGGGATTCTTGAGTAAGTCACCAATTCCTCGTCCCCTGAGTCAATATGGCTGCAAGGTATCCAAGTCCTCTCTGGATATCAGGAGCCAAGGGCCACCAGTGAGATAAGGGAAAAGAAGCTTGTGAGTCTCCTGTCTTGCTGGTCTTACCTGTTTCTTCCAGAATCTCTGAATCCTTTAGCAAATGGATTTCGGTCAATTTTTAATCTGGTGATCTGGAAATAAACAGATAAATATCAATTGTTTTCATATTAACCAATTTCCTTTTGTGTTGCTCCTAGAAAATTAACAAAAACTCACTCTATTAATAACATCTGTTGTTTTCATTTCGATTCCTTTTAGTTAGAGATTTAAATTTCAGTTTGACATAGGGTTTGGGCCTGGCACCCAGATGTGTGACTCACTTCTTTCTGACAACCAAGATTTGCCCTCTGTGTGACTGGGATCTCACTCCTACTCCCTGTCCTTACCCTAAACTAAAGATAAACGTTGTGTGTGTAAGGACACAGAGAAAGGAAACTGAGTGATGGTGAGGCCCGTTGCTAGTGACACACAGGAAGCACTTTCAGGAGCAGTTGCTGAACAGATACTGTGCAAGGGGATAAATGATGGATAGACAGTTACATTGACTGACCCAGTCCCACAAACAACCAACAGATAGTCAGCTTCAACGTGAGGGAGCCAAATAATTGGCTGCATTTCCCACGTAACATAACGTGCCTTTCCTGCCACCAGAAATTGCTCATTTAATGACCTGAAATGTTTGTAGAAATGACACAAAAAGCAGCTCGGTTCTTACCCAAAGTAGGGAGGTTCCTCAAATATGAAACTGAATGGGGCCACGTGAGCTGCACCTCACTCGGTCTCCAAGACTCATCAGCAAATGAGCAAAGCCAGCACATACACGTGTGCCACCCTCTTGGCCAGGTCCTCAGAAGCCGTCCACTTTTTGCCTCCTATTAGTACATCAGAGCCCACTGAATCCTCTGTTAGTCCCAGTAAACCCTGACACAGTTGGACATATCATCCTAATGCTTCTAGACTAGAAAAAGCCTGAACAACATATTCCATATGAGCACTAGTGTTTCTGCTTCCAGTCCTGGTCATGGGAGGTATTTTGATACCTTTATGTCTGAACCAGATGTAAATGACTTGCTCTACCCAAGACACAGACACTCGGGCTTCCCGGAGCCAGCAAGCCTTTTGTCCCGTCTTAAAAATTAAATTATACACATTCTTCAAGTCCTGGCTCTCCTGCTATCTCTAAGATAAAGATACAGAGCCTCGCAACTTGTTGATTCCTCCTAGATTTCAGACTAATTCAAAATTTTGAAATTTCAGGCTAATTTGAAAACACTTTATGAAATTACTTCTCCCATATCTCATTGGGGGTCCTAGGCTCCTGATTCCCAGAGAGTGCTTGGTCCCATACTCTGCAGCCACATTGATTCGTAGAAAGAGAAATGGGTAATTTAGTCAAGACTCCCCAAGTTCCCCTTCCACAAAAGGCACATCTTCCAAATTCTTTCTTCCACAGCCTGAAGGCTAGGGAGCTCAAAAGAGTGGAAGGGACTCGGAAAAGCCAGTCTAGAAATATGGAAATCTTGTCAGTTAAAGGCAGACTCAGATTGCTGCTAACTGCAAACGTATTCTCATGGAGACAACGAAAGAGTCTTTTCCTACTCCTTCTTCCTTCTCACCTCGTCAGAGAGGAGTTTCCCACAGCCACAGACTTTAAAATGTCTTTAAAATGCAATGTGAGATTCTCAGAAAAGCGCCAAGCTGGCTTCAAGGTTAGTTTGCTCCTGAAACATTCCTTGCCTCTAGAATGGTGCACTAATAATGTAGCAAAGGCAGTCTTACATCTATTTTATAGACGAGAGCAGGAGCCTAGAGGGTCGCCTTTCTGAAGTCCAGTGTCTGCCATGTGAGTACTGTACTGAATTTAAAGAGTGCCACTGCTTCTCTGTGTCTGACTTAAAATCGGCTCTTTCTTCCCCCATAACCCACTGCAATAAACCACACGCCATATTTTCTTTTCAAGTTGAGGTTATAATATTTTATTTTCTCTTTCAAGTGGGCTTATCCTGTCCAACTCATTTATGATAGCGGTTTCTGATATACAATTGCACTGCCGTGTTTGGGGTACCTCCACAGACCCCTGTAAATATAACGACATTCTAGTTCATGGCCTGGGAGAACGAGTTGAAAATCTGATTCCCACAGCTGAGTGTAGCCAAGGCGAAGGGATCTGTATGGAAATTTAATAGAAAGGGCCAAAGACGCCGGGGAAAACAGCACTCCTGTTCTTGTTCCAACAATTTTAATGAGAAGTTTAGAGAGATTTATGAAGAG
This sequence comes from Dicrostonyx torquatus, assembly GCA_028555095.1. NCBI lineage: Eukaryota > Metazoa > Chordata > Mammalia > Rodentia > Cricetidae > Dicrostonyx > Dicrostonyx torquatus. The sequence continues at coordinate 495,057 of JAQHUG010000191.1, read as the reverse complement.
TGTGGTTGTGACGGTTGTTATTTATCAAATATCTTTTGTGCACTAAAGGTGACAGGTGACACTGGCGACAGTTTGGTGAGTAGTCAGCAGATGGCTGTGCCGCCTCTTTGCTCTCAAAGAAACTTATAATCCAGAAGAACAAAGGGCAGACATGCACAGTGGTAACAACATAAAAACAGATCATAATTAGATCCACAGCAAAGTAACCTGAAAATTCTGAGGACTCAGCAAGCTGAAAGACTCCGAGATTTCACCGTAGAGGTAATAGAAGAGCCACCTTGAAGAATATGAACAATTTCATTTTTAAAATTGGTCACAAAGTCCACTGCCCCCTGGAGGACGAGGGTGAGCACAAGGTGAATGTTTCCTCTCTTCCTCCTCCCCCAGAGGAGTAAACAGTCGGATTGCCTGCGCCTGTTTTCCCATTCAGACTGAAACCTAGAGGGTGTGGGTGGAGACTCAGAGAAGCTGGCAGGGTTCACACTGTATGTATGTATGTGGAGGTGCCTAACAATGACACAGACATGCTGCAAACTCGGGGGCTAAACAGAAGATTTGCATGAGTCTTGGTGGAAAGCTGGACCAAGAAAGAAACCCAAGAGGCAAGAAAACAAGGTTTCACATCAGCATTGTCAGAGTGTCAACACCAGGGACCAAGCGACAGCCCCAGCAGCTGCTTCAGCACTGCAGTGATCCCAGAGACAGTCGAGGAACCCACAAGCAGCCACGAGGACACAGAAATCTCTCACTTCCACCCGCGTGCACCATACAACCAGAGGCCGGAAGTTCACTGGCGGAAGAGGAAACTAACCTGTGCACTCAAATCAAATCAAGGTATACTGAGAGATACAAACTTAAAATAGAAATGCAGAAAGGCAAAAGCATAC
>JAQHUG010000191.1:477813-494140 GCA_028555095.1 Dicrostonyx torquatus | reverse complement strand
AGAGAGAGAGAGAGAGAGAGAGAGAGAGAGAGAGAGAGAGAGAGAGAGAGAGAATGCAGAAAGGAATAAGAGAAACATCAGTGATTTCTAACTCCATGTCATATTACCTTTTACCAGTGAAATTCAAATATGTTTTCTTACCTCCCTGCCACAGGCCAGTTATATTCTTGATTAAACTACTCTAAATGATCTTCAAACTGACCTCCTCCCTTCTACTTCCTATCCAGTCTAAACAGCATCCTGAGTAATCTGCATTTGGACATTTCTACAGCATGCTGGTTTTTCCCAGTGACTACCCCTGTAGAGAATTCAATCCATCCCCCTTGAGCAGCCTTGCAGGGCCAGCAGCCTCTGGCTCCAGCCCAGGCTCGAATGCTAGCACATTCTTCCACCTTTGCCCACTGACTCTAGCCACACTGAACTGCGGTCCATGCTGCAATGTTCCAAGCCCTTTCCTGGGAGGCCTTTCATGGTGCTCTGCTCCGTCCCTCTACCTTACACAGAGCTGACTTCACACTAACTCTCATGCTAAAGCTCTGGGCTCAGGAGGAAACTCCCCTGACCACCTCTGATGGCCTCTTCAACTGTGCTATCTTTAAGCCATCTTTCCCCTTCATCCACCTGTTTGTTTTAACCGTATGTTTGTTACTTATTTGCATGTTTACTGTCTTTGCCCCTTCGTGGTAAGGTCTATACATATTTTAAGTACTGTCTTATTAAGTGGAGACTACAATGACATGCATTTGGCACCCAAAGTAATTTTGTTAATGAAGAATGAATGGTGGTTATGTCAGATGGTTCATCAAACCCAAAACAAGGACAAGATTGAGCAATTCTTCAGCAAGCCCTCGCTCAACTCCCTGATCTGTGTTCTGCATCTCAATATTGTGTCTTTTTAGCTAGGATACGGTCTATTAGTAGCTTCCTGTGAAGTTGACACTGTTCAACAGCAGTCATGTTCAAACTCGGTCCTGTGGTAAGAAGACATGGAAAAGGTGAAAGCCATCAAAGCAGTATCTTTTGCTGATTTCATTTTCCTAACCTTAATATTGTTCTGTCTGAGGTATTGAGGACTGGAAGAAAAGAGAATACTTGTGGGCTTGTCATCATTAATTTTACGTTGCCACTGGATTTTTACTTATTTTTTTGCCTGGTAGCATGAGCAGTTAATAAATTAAGTATACCTCACAATGCATAGTATGCTATGTACGTAAATGACACAGGCTCCGGAGAGGTTAACCTGAAGATGCGTGTTTTCATTAGCTAAAACCCAGGTCAAAAAACTGTCCCATTTTACTGCTCCTGACTGTTCTTATTTTATAGTTATACATATTGGCAATTTTTTCATCAAGAATGAAAAAAACTGCTTGAGTTGATGTGTTCAAAATAAAAAAGAAATCTGCCTTGGTCTAATTGCAAAGTAGAGGAAATCTGGTTGTGCAGTGTAGGATATAAGAAGTGGCTCAGAATCCTGCTGGATTTGCTCCCACAAACCTGGCAGTGGTTTCAGACATCCTCTCTGCTGATGTGGGAGTGTTCTCCTGTATTTTGTATTACTCTCATTGGTTGAATAAAGAAAGATAGGTCAGCCCTTAGGTGGGCAGAGTAGACAGAATGGAAGTTCTGAGAAGAAAGGAAGTGGGTCAGTCGCCATGAGGCTCCCGCCGCAGATGGATGCAGGTTAGACTTTTCCAGTAAGTCACCACCTTGTGGTGACATATAGACTTTTATAATGGGTTTAGATGTGAGAGCTAGCCAAGAAAAGGCTAGTGATAATGGGCCAGGCAGAATTTAAATGAATCCAGTTTGTGTGTGATTTGTGTATTCCGGATATAGCCATGTGGATGTGCGGCCATGTGGCTGGGAGCCACGTGGACATGCGGCCATGTGGCTGGGAGCCGGGCGGGACACAGCCCTCTGCTCCCGCCATTTACAACACTCTGCTCTTGTAGCCAATTCTCATCCAGTATAAGATTGTTACCTGGGGAGAGCACGGCTATGCTTTTTTTGAAACCTAGTTTCCTGCCTGAGAAAAGAAGATAAAATTTCAGCAGTCTTTTCCCCCAGAGAAGACAAAGACCACAGTGGAAATTTTCTGCTAATTCCACAAGGACGTGCTGGCATCAGTTTCTTCTAAGAAAAGGGATAGAGTGTTGCATCACCTTTATTCCCAGTCTACCAACTTACTCTCCATGATGAGATTCTGGGCATGGTGTATCATTCTCTTCCACAGATCTGCCAACTTGACATCCTGAGAGCAAATATTGGCAATAGTAACTTCAGTGTGTTAGGAACTCTGAGAGTCTATAGATTGGGAAGGCAAGTGTGAGGAAGGAATGGAAAGGGGGAAGAAAACATAAAGTATTCCATGAAAATAAAAATGTTTAATTCACACTTCACAGCCAAAGGAGCCGATTTATGGGTGTATAAGGAAACCAATATCAAAGTCATGATGGCTCTCAGGGATGTGGTCACTTATAAAACATATGCCCAAAGCTATACCACCAAACAGATGTAAATACTTTTAAATTATGGAAACACCCTTCATCTTAACTCATAGATTCTAGACCTTAGAATTTCATAAACTGCTCTAATCGCTCCCCCAACATTTAAGAAATCAACACTTATGTTCCTATTTTTACTCAATAGAGTAAAAATAACCTGAAAAAAATTAACACCTACCTACTCTATAGGTATCGCTATTTCATAAAGTAAGTAACATTTTGCATCAAAAAGTAGACAGGCCAGAACTGAACAACGTAAGTGAATGCTTGTAGCTGTATTTTCCAGTGAACTGCTTCTCCACAGACACTGACATGGACACTGACTATGCAGTGACTATGAGCATGCAAACTTGAGCACTGCAGACCAGGGCTTTATCAGAGCAGCGCAGCTCACCAGTGACACAGTCCCGCTCATGCCTTGGGAACCTCCAGCTGGCATTTTCTCCCATATCACAGGGCAATGTTTACTGGTTCTCAAAAGAAAGCTCTCTTAAGTTGGAGGAAGCTTAGCTAGACCTCGGTTCTTCTATGAGAAATGTCATGAAAGGGGTACAGCGCCCGAGTAGGACTCTGAAGGCTGAGCTCATTTGCAACCAGAAAAGACGGTTTTGGGCTTCAGTTAGAAATTTCACCTAACTTGAGAAAGATGGAAGGAACACAGACAGGAAAGGTGGAAGGAGGGGGACAGTCCTGGGGATCTACCTGTACCAACAAGGCAGTACAATTTCAACAAGAACTACAGCTAGATCCCTGCACTCTTGCAAAGACATGCTGGGAATAACGGAAATGAGCCTAGGAATGAAGCTAGTGATTAGACATAAAGGGTTTTAATGAGAGACCTGAGGTCCTGGACTTTGCTGCTCAGGCCCTGAGGCATCATTGACAATTATGGTGGGTAAATAGTGGAGTCAGCATTGTGCTTTGTCTAGATCCTTCCAGAGATGATGTGAGACCAGTGGGAAACATTCTGATTGACATCTAAGGAACCCAGTAAGAAGCTACCTGTCGGGGTCAGAGTGCAGAGAGGGCAGGGCAGAACAAGGACAAATATTGAGATTAGAAAGAAGAAAATACGTTAATAGAAGCAACAGAGTCCAAGGAAAATTTGTGAAGAGACTCTGAAGTCACACTTGAGAGACTAGAAATAAGTCACGAAGGCCTTTAGTGAGTTGAAGATCATAGAGGAGTTTGCAGTGTTTTGTCAGCAGCAAAAATGCAAAGGTCCTATCTCTCAGGAGTAGGCCTGCTAAAAATATGATCTAGAATATTGCTGGAATCTCCTAATATGTTACAAACATGAGAATGTTAGGTTGCCTCGGGGGAACTACAGGACATCGCTCTCAATACTTGTTGGGGGAGAGGGGAGGAAGAGCAAATTATAATTACCCATCTAGCAACCATCCTTGGAAAGCATAAGACAACCCATTTTCTAGAAGAAAATGCAGTCCAAACAGAAAAAGTTACTTCTTGGAGGTGACTTAGATGCTCACGGAGATCTAGGACTCTGATCCAGTCCTCCAAACATCTGGTCTGTTGCTGTCTGTGCATGAGACAGAGCTCTTCATCAGAAAGACCTGCTGACACTTCAGCTGAGTCCCACTCCTTTTGCTGGACTTCCTTTACTGTGTCCCTCCAGGCACGTTCCTAGGCACACTCAAGACCCACAACTGGCTCTTATCCTACACAGGCCTACTAACCATTTCCTCTGAAAGATCAATAAAAACAACTTCATCCAAAAATATAGATTGTGCTCATTCTGAAACATAGAGGTTAATAAGAACACAGCAATGAGAAAATATATCTTACAAAAGAACCATTTCTGTTCCCCAGAATCTTTAGGAAAAGTCTGAGGAAATCACTGCTCTGTAGCCGGTCCTGATACACAGGACACAAACTTCATGATGCCCAATGGGAACAGCCTGGGGTTGCGGGGTTTTATTAGAAGGCAACTGTATTATATTAAATCACATCTACACAGCCAACGGGAGTATTAAACAATCATGCTGGTTGATTTATACACCAACTGGGGACTTGTTAAATAGGCAAAAGCTGTTGCCTTGATCTCAAAACAAGCAGAACTGAGTAAGACCCATCTATTTTGAACATCATCACATCATGAATTCATCAACTTTTCATGAAGACAGAGATCAAAGTGGTAACCTAGTCACCATAAGCCTTCACGAGCCAATGCACCTTGTCCAGTTCCCAACCATCTACTTTTCCCTAATGAACAATTTATTCTTTAAACTTTCCTCTGTCCCCAGCTTGCTCCCCCGTCTTTTTATCCCAGCCATATGGCAGTGTTGGCTGATTCATTTTCGTCCTCTGCCTGCCCCATGTAATTCCTTGAGGCAGACATATTTGTGAATACAGGAGGCACAGACTGAAAGGGGTCGAGAAACCTATTCAAGGTCACACAGTCTTCAGTCAGAGTCGAACAGGTGCACTTACTATGGCATCTCATGTCCTGGCCCAACCCACCTGCAGACAAAATGTGTATCTGAACAAAATGTACTCCGACAGTGGACACGTCTACTAAAGAAAATGGAGCAATGAAGGATATCTGGTACCTGTGTTGAGTCCCCCTTCATTGTCAAACCTCCAGGGAGGTTGCAGTAATGGCCCTTGTAGCCTCTATAATCAACTCGGATGAAATAGTACTGGGTTCATTGTTCAGCGTTCTGTGTTTCTCTACCATGTATGTCCTGAAGTTCAAATGCTTATTACCACAGCACTGCCTTTTTAAAAAAAAAAAGCTACTAATTAGAACAGTTACTGCACCCCTACTTTGCCTCTTCTGAAACACAGTGAACCTTGGGTTCCAGGTGTGCAAGGGGCCATGTCCATATTGTTGCTGTATCTTGCATTAAAATTTGAACTAAAGATTTCTGTACAGCCCCACTCAGACCTCTGCAACCTTCCTATGTAAGAATCTTGGGTTGACTTAACAATTTAAACCATACCCAAAACAAATTCTTGTTTTCCTCTACCTTAGATAAAAACGTGGCATCCATGAAGAAAATCTGAATTTAAGAGCACTCCACACATGCTGAAAAAGTCGACAATCAGATGCTTAATCTCCTCAGGAAATAAAGAACTTTTAAGGAGTGCTACCCAGATACACCAAGAGAGAGAGAAATATTCTGTCCATGTGAGATAAAGATTATTAAAAACCTACCACAATCACCTAACTAGTACAAAGAAAGTGCGTGATAAATATCGAATGTTTCCCTTGGTTGCTTTGAGTGCAGAATAGAGCATCTGATTCAAAACGCATCAAATGTAATGACATTGTAAGTTCATCAAGAGGCATCAAATGGAATGAGTTCATCAAAAGGCATCAAATGTAATGACATTCTAAGTTCATCAAGACGCATCAAATGTAATGACATTGTAAGTTCATCAAGAGGCATCAAATGGAATGAGTTCATCAAAAGGCATCAAATGTAATGATATTGTAAGTTCATTTTGCTTCTGGTCGATCCCAAATGAAAGGATGCTAATGTGTGATCTTAATGAACTGAAATCTCCTCGTTTCAGCAAAGGATTCATTCACTGCAAGTATTCTACTAATTAGACAATTTGATAGATACAAAATATGGTATAAAATGGGTTTGATTGTGCATTTTAGGGAACTTCATGAAGTAAGATTACTTATAAATCCATCTAGCTACCCTCTTCAAACAACAAAACAGAGACTGGGTGGTGGTGGCACATGCCTTTAATCCCAGCACTCAGAAGGCAGAGGAAGGCAGATCTCTATGAGTTCGAGGTCAGCCTGGTCTATGAAGAAAATTCCAAGACAGTCAAAAGCTGTTACACAGAGAAATCCTGTCTTGAAAAAAAACAAAAAACAAACACACACACACAAAAAAAACTGAGTAGCTTTTAGAACAAGACAGTAACACCCTGTCACTGCCTCTGCCATTCTCCCATTAACGTAACTTCTGTGTGAGCCTGGCTGGTTCCTATGTGTGTGTCTAGCCCAGAAAATGAATCAATACTTCCAGGAAAACTTCTTTAATCAACAAATCAAGAAATCCTCTGTGCCTGTGTTTGTTGTTGAGTTATTCCACTGTTATCATTGTGTAGTTACATGTTTTTCTCTTAACCAAGGAGAACCATCATCCTAATTACTCCATTAAGCAGCTCTATTTCTCTGCAAAGACTAGACCCTAGTAACTTCTCAATACCCACTTAGTAAGTAAATGTGTATGCCATAAGTAGAGTGTTCCAGAGCCCTGGTAGGGTGTTAGTCACACGGAAGTGCACAGAGTCTGGAAATGAAGCACCGAGTCTTAACATTTTTAGGCCTAATGACTGAGAGCACATGGAAGAGAAATAGACACAGGAATCTTCAGATAGAGGAGAGAACAAGACTCAATCCTGCACAGCGAGGAATGCCAGGAGGTGGAAGAAATCCTAACATAAGAACACATGAAGATAACGCAGGAGCTTGGTGCACTTGATGAGGGCGCTTGTGTCTGAGCTAAATGTAGACCATGCCAGCTGTCACCTGGCATCACCACACTGTCATCACATTCATGTGTGTTGCAAGCCTGGTGTCTCTCGTTTGAACTTTATCTGTGCCATCCCTCCCCAGTAACAAGACAAAGGTTCTTTGAGAGCCGGGAGGCAGCAGGCTCTCCAGAGCAGCCCCTTACCTGCTGGTTCTGATAGGCTGTGACGGTGGTGAACACCGTCTCAGGAAAGTTGAAGGTTTTCACCCCATCCCCTACAGGCACAGGCTTGGTGGGTGAGAGATCACTGCTGAAGTCTTTGCGGATCACATGGACTCGAGGCTGGTATTTGTGCATAGAGTGCAGAATGATCTGAAATGGGAAGAGGAGAGATTACAGGAGGTGTGACTTAGAGTTTCCTGCATCTTTTCAAACTCCTATGCAAAATAAATCACAAGATGGAAGCATTGGAGGAGGAGGAGGAGAGATTAGGAGTGGGATGCACAGGGGGCTGGAAATCAGTGCACTCCCTCGTGGGTAGAACTAAGCCTCTGGGTAGCTTTACCTGGAATCATATAATCAAGTATACTCATCTTGGATGGTAGATGTGTTTCCTTTGTTTAATTGGAAAAATGCTGACCACCCATTCTTGTGTTAAGACAACATTCCACTAAAACTTCTCAACCTCTGCCATGTGGCACATTTTTCCTGTCCCCATCAGTTTCTCACCAGGTACACATGCTGTCTTTAAATTCTACACATAGTTATTTGCACTCACTGAATTTCTGGACTTTATTTTATGTTGCAGAAGTGTAAATGGTATATCTGTGACCTTACCACCTAAGAAGATTACTATTCCCATGAAGAAAATAGCCACAGCAACCAGAGGGAAGGCTGGCATTTTTTCAAAGTCCAGTACATCTTTTATTGCCAGAGATAAATTAATAGCATCCGTTGTTCTGATTATGCCAGCGAAGCTTAAGACTTCTTTTGTAAATTCACAGCTTTCTTAACCAATCAGCCAAAATGGTTATTCATTTGTTTCTCTTAGGTATTGTCTTGTGGGTTATCCTGTTGAATACTGCGGCTTCTTTTCTCGTGTTTAATCTGTCCTGTGTTTCTGTCTTACCTCCTTGACTGGACTGTGAGTCTCTGGAGCAAAAAGAACTTTGTCTGATAAATACATGCTGATACATAGCAGATGTTTGCTTAATGTTAGATTTGTAATAAATGAAATTTAAGTGGAAAAAAACATTTATGCTTAGTTACTTAAATGATATACAGATTCTTATTTTACCTATTTGAAAAGGTCTGGGGCTAATTAGCACTAAACCAAAAGGGGAAAGAGGGAGGAGGGGGTAAATGGAATTCTTTAACTCACATGTCCTTGATCGTCCAGTTCATTGTTGGTCAGCTTAAGTTTGTCAAAACTAACCACCTGTCTCATCCAGGTGTCTCCAGAAGCCAGGGAATCTGGGTGTATATAAACCCTCGGAGGTACAGGGGAGTCTGCATTGCCAGCTACCATCCACTTGGAGCTATGATACACATATCTGAGACACAGAAGGAGAGGAGAGAATTTAGAGACAGATGCATGGAGGAAGAACAGAGGACCAAGAAACAAATAAGAAGGGAACAGGAAAGATGAAGAATGGACAAGAATGGAAAACTGATGGGACTGACATGGAGAATATAAATGAGACAAACAGAAATGTGAATAATGAGGAAAAATGAAATTGAGACGACAATGGACAGTGGGTTAGGGAATGAGAGAGAACTGTTGTGGTTAATGATCAAAGCCACCACTCTCACAAGGAAAACATGTTCCAAGTCCCTTTTCTTTCTCCTCCCTCTCTGTGCCGTGCACCCCTGTGTGCACACAGGCATCCTGAACCCATGTGTTAGCTAAAGAGAAGGTATTTTACTGCAACCTTTCACCTTTCAAATGCAAACCATACAATCTTTAGCCACTTGTTCAGGATTTTGTTCCTTATTAAAAACATCTTCCATATTGTCCTATAAAAGCAGCCATGTGCAGAGACCCTCCAAGCTCTGACTCGTTAACCATTTCCTTGCTAACCATCTGAATCCTGTGAGGCATTTCTATGGGAACCACTCCCAGAATCACCATCAATATTTATTCCTGTGTTCACTTTAATGGACTTGGTTTGGAAATTTTTCATTGTTTACATCATTTTCCCAGAATGCCCCTGCACATGACATAATGATGGCAGCAAAGGAAGTCTATTTTCCCAGTCTCATCAATTTTCCTATGGTCCTCAAGACCCTCCTTGTGTTTCAGTTCTAAAGGACTACATGGGCCCAGAACTCTGGCAAACAGAAGTACTCAGACAGAATCATAGCCTCCAAGATTCTCTTTAACTTATTAGAATTATTTTCTCTCCTAAGGCCTACGATGTATACCATGCCTCTCTTGGCCAGCTCTCTCTTCATATTATTATGATCCTGGCTTCCCCATCCATATCTTACCTCCCAGTTCAGAGGCTTAGAACCAAATTCTCATATATTAGACATTTTTAAAAATGCACCTCTGATTTGACTGAGACTTCAAGACACTGAGCAAGCCACAACTTATTTTATAATAACAATATATATGCCTTCAAAGAGACTTGGAGAAGACATTGAGAAAAATCTGAGATAAAGTTATTTATCAAACTTACTCACACCCATATTAAGGACAGTTGTTCTCCTGATAAGATTGTCTTCTTAAATTCTTTCCAATTTTTCAATTTGTTTTTTATCCATCTTCTCAAGAGTGGCACGTTAGATGGACAATTGAATGTGTCACACTTGTCTACTTCCTTCCCAAAAACCCAATATTCCAACTCATTTATCATTTCACAAGCTAGATCATTCAATGTGTTCATCATTTTAACCTTACCTCAATTAATTTCAGATTCAAGAAAAAGTCACTTAATATTTGCTCCTGTAGGGGACACTGTAAAATTCTATTCTGTCCAGAGACATGGGGAGGATTTGGAAACACACTAAGTTCTACTTCCCTACCTTCAGTTACTGTTTCCCGCCTGGTACTCCACTACACCGACCACTGTCACATCCTCTGCCCTTATTCACCTAACGAGTTTACGGAACTGCCTGGGGATGCTGGTGACGTCTACAATTCCATATTCCAGGACCCTTACCTGTATCTTTTATTGTCCACAGGCACAATGTCCATTGCTATATAGTATTGCTGGTGGGGATCCAGGCCAGTGATTTTCACTCTCATGGCGGGGAACATCCTCCTGTGGAGATGAACAAGGTCATGAGCTTAGGAGAGGAGGAAGATAAGACAGAGTATAAGCTTAAAGTGTCTTCTCACTGGGTATTTTAAGCACATCAAAGTTCAATATCCACTAATTCCCTGAATTGACTGATTATTATTTTACTGTAAATGATCACTGTGAACAATGACAAAGATAGTGCTGAAAATGCATCTCTTATTACCTTAAGTTTAACCTACCTCATGATTCACATACTCTAACAGTTCATACCTGGCTCTGCTCTATATTTTAATTAATTTTAATAGTATATATAAAATATTTTACTGAGTTTATTTGAAAATTAATTTCAAATAAATTAATCACTGAAAATTGATTTCTCAAGAAAATAACAAAACAAAATGAATTGCTGCTAGTCTCCAAACAAAGGGCCACTAAAGTTTTCTTTTTTTCAGTGCATAAAACTGAATAAAAATTTCTGCGCTTTCTCAGGCTGTCAATGTGTGTGTCAGAGGAAGGGTCCCGTGGGATAAGAAGCAAATACCAAACGAAGTCTAGCAGCCTCTGGGCAATACCTTGCTTCCACCACAATGGCTTGTTAAACTTGCCAAAACAAGTGAGGTCAGGATATGGTACTTTATAGCGTCTCTCATAACTGAAGAGAGGAGAGGGCACAGCTCAAAAGAGGTATTGGATTTCAACAAGTCTAGAGTAAAACTTGCCATTCTTCCCCCCCAAAAAAAAACTCCAAGAAGAAAGAAAAGACACCAAGCTTACTTGCATCAAACCAGACATTTAAAAAGGGCTCAGTTCAAACATTTAGATTGCCCTGAGTGTGCTTTAGGGTACTTGGACACAAAATACAACATTAAGCTTAACCATCTGGGGCTAGTTAATCGAGCTGAGCCGACCACAGTGCTAATGAGGTCAAGGTCACAAGCTTGATCCACATACAGCCTAATTGGCTTTGCTCCATTTCACGGCCATAGACCATGCCCTGACCTCAGACAGTCGTCTTGCAAATGTGTGCAAGACTTTCTATACAAGTCTCACATTCAGTCCTTATTCAGGAAAAGTAACCCATAAAGCAAATGTCTCTGGCAACAATTCTGGGCCATGAGAATCACATTTGAGAGCAAGAGACCTTTGATAAGGATGGTAATGAATTCTGAAATACTTGCACCAAATGCATATCCATTCCTCCTTCACACTTGATTATTTTCCAGTCTTTTTATATTTTCTCTTCCCATTCTAACAACTTTAATGTGGAGGCCTTGAATTTTAGTCTTACCAATAAAATGTGATGAGTGGCTACACTCAATAACATTCACTGTGAGTTACACACTTTGATCTACACTAATTCTTCCAATCATCTGAGAACCGAAGTCTATACTTTTAAACACAGATCAATAATTGCCTTCTTAACAGCAATAATTACTATTCTCCTCTATTTTTTATTACTAGAAGGCATCTTGTGAGAGACAGAGAGAAAACTTACTAATGGAGGCAAGAAGATATGCCTCCTCTTAGCCACCTCCAGAGGCTGTACTACACTGAAAGTAATAGATTTATTTTTGCCTTAAAAACTTTAAAGAAATGGCACTAGATATTTTTAACTTGATAGTCTTTGGGGGACAGTTATGTAATTCTAAGTACTCAAATTCTAAGATGACTTTGGGCAAATAATTCCATTCCTATCATCTGTAAGACAAAGCAAAGGCAGTAGATTAGATTGACTGCATACCTGCTTTAAAATTCTGCATGAATTTTCTGAATTTTCTAGGTACTGCCCATTTTTGTGTTAGTATTTTAATACTTTGTTCAAGATAAGTCATAGAACAATTAAAATAAACTGTCTTTCATATCTCATAAAAGGCGCTGTGTTTGGTATTAATATTATGGCTAAATTTAGGTCAGTTCTGTCTTGTAAATCCATTAATCCAAACAAGTAGCTCTGTCCATGGTGCTGATTACACTGATTGGTTGAAGTTTCCCAAATTGAGGGCTCTATACAAACAATCATCACAAATCAGTAGGAGGACAGCTTGGTGTGTAGGAAGATGTACATGGGGAATAATATTTCCCTAGTTGTAATAAGACATGTAATCCTACCTACCTAACAAGGAAAAACAGAACTTCAATATGACTAAGAAAGAAACTGCTACGAAATGTGTTGATATTGCCAAGAATCAAGAGGATTTTGTGAAAATGTACATGCAGAAGCCCTGAAATTAAACACAGAAAGGTTGGAGGTGCACCAATGAATTGAGCTCCAAAATGTGTAGAGTGAGGGATGGTATCAAGAATAAGACTGAATGGCAAACACAGACCCAACAACAAAAAATATTAAACCCTACTATGCCTCTCTCTGTTCAGTCTCTCTATCAAAAGAAAATTCCCTTAATTTCTTTGTTTTCCCACAATTTTTAACATCATAAAAGTAGAAGAGAACACTAAAGTCTAGGTAATAAGAGGTGGCACTGAAGATAATTCTCTTTCAAAGTTGATCTACACAATAAGCCTTTCCTTACTACCAGAAGTTGCCAGGCAATAAGTGTACCAGGAGGTAAACAAGCAGAAATTCAGGTTCATTTAATTCATGGTTTTCAGAATTTTTATTGAATTTATTGGTTTCTCTATATCCATGGAGATGAACTATTCATAATTAGTATTTCCATGAAATGATGTGCAAGCAATGAGGTGGCTGGAGCCTTTTCATTCTCTTGATGTATACATATATATAATATATAGATCTACTTTGAGAAAAAATAGTGTAGTCATGATTCATTTCAATGGCTATTCTTATATACTGAAAGGCCTAAGCTGAACAGTCTTATCTAAATCATTTTTATTTTTAGTCAGAGGCAAGAACTACAACTATTAAAGGGGAGGATTAGTAAAAAATTGTGGTCATTATTTTAGAGCAACCCAGATGCATGAATTTTGGAGCTACCACCACTCAATAACCCTTGCCTTCATCAAGATGATTAGCCTTTCTCAGTCTTCCTTGCCTTGTAACCATACAGAACAGTCATATCTCACTTTGTAGGATTCCTGCGAAGTTAAAGTACTCTGTACATATTCAGTGCCTGGCCCAAAATAGATGCATAGCTATGGAAAACTGAAGGATGTTAGTAAAGTCGTGGGTTTACTAAAGGTGCCTCTTTTAAGAGAGATAGTGGTTTCCAAACTTTTATTATCTTGGGTAACTAGTTTCACAAGAGACTTTCCTAATCATCATGAAGTTTATATGATAATTTCAAGCTAACAACAAAACACTCAGTGAGTGCAACAAGCCCCATTCTTTTGAAGGTGTATGGTTACTTTAGTCTTTGAAGATATATACTGTTTTTAGAAAAGGTTCCTTGAAAATATTGCATGGGGGGTTAAGTACCTGCCTTGAACCTAACTTCTCTCTATTATATATCAAGAATTAGATGAAGAAGTATGTTCAAAGATGGGAAATGTTGTTTGTGAATGTAGAGATGCTAGATTTGAGTGCTTAGAGAAAAATACCAAAATAATAGCAGACACAGCAAGACCACATGGACAAATCTAAGTGTAGAAAATGAGCTTCAAGATGTTTGAGCTTCACGCATTCTACAACAGATAAGTGGGGATGGGAATTACGGGGCCCACTTCTGTAGTGCCTTTGGGTTTGGTCATTCTATGGAACATCCTTACCTGCCTGCTTTGGTGATGATCATCTCCGTTCCAATATCATGGAACCTCTTCCAGAGGTCAGCACACTGTAGCTCCACCTGAATCTCCTCCATGGTAGACATGGCAGCAGGCACTGGACCTGTGGCACCAGATGCCAGATCAGCGTGAGTGCCGAAGGAGCAGGAAGTCCGCTCGGTGAGCACCTCAGAGTCTGACCCAGTGCTCTGCTCAGAATCTGAAAAGGGAACAATCAAGACTGAGGTGAGAAGCTGCCCCGTTGCTCCCCATATCTGACTTTAAAAGAAGGGGGAGTGGGAGACACGGTGGGCTTGGGAGAGGAGTGAGCAAAAGGAGACTTGAATCTGGGAAGCCCCAGAGCACATTGCTCGGGGAATTTTATTATTTATTTTATGGTTTGTTTTTGTGATTTATGACCTTCTTTCAGGTTTTGCATTTTCAATGTGACATCTGGCATTTTAGTAAGTTTTAGCCATAGCTGAAGAAAATTGGTCTTCAACAGGCAAAATAAAGTGTACCAGTGTCACCATGTTGGAAGAAATGAAACCAAACTGGAGTGACAAAATAAATACCACATTAAGTGAAGCCCACAAACACAGACTCTCTGCATCTTGATTGGACTGTCCACTTGTTCTCCCCAGCATCATGTCTTCTCACTCCCTGACACTTGGCATCACAAGTTATTTTAAACATAGAAATATTTCTTCCACCCCTCTATTCCCTGATCACCAACATAATGAAAATAAGAGCTTTGACATCTTTATGAGCAGTATGTCACACATTTGAGTTAACAGTTTTTCCTAGACCCCAATCGGACGGAGCATTTTTGATAGAAAAAACTCCTTTTGTGAGGCAAGGATTTAATCATATGGAAAAAGTTACTAGGGAAAGCAGCTGAAACAAAGAGAATAAATGGGGTCAGGAGACACCTTGATTGGCTCTGATGGATGGGTGAGAGGATGAGTGATCAAAAGAAGAAGGTAGGATTCAAAGCAACCAAATAAAAACTCCATCTGATATCCTAGGCCACACAGGGTTTTCTTGTGCCTTATGTCCTCAGGAAGAGGAGGTGGGCAAAGGGACCAGGAGATGCTAAGTGGGTAGGGGAGGCTGAAATGAGATTTTCTGAGATGTTTAAGCTTTACTTTCAGGAACTTGATGTCAAAACTCCTAAATCTTAAGATTGTCCACATTCGAGTCATCTTGATATACTGTTCTTAGGTCAAATGATATCAAGCCTCAGGGCACTGTTTATCTAACCAGCCACTTAATAGCAAAGATTCTGATAACATTCCCTGGAAATAAATACATGAGTAGAGTCGTTAGGGACAACATAATGCTTCAATAAATGACATTTTTACTTTTCTTCCAAGAAGATCATTTATTTACTTACTATTTACTTACTTACATACTATTTAGGTTTTTTTTCAAGGCAGGGTTTCTCTGTGCAGCAACTCTTGTTGTCCAGCAACTTCCTTTTTTTTTTTTTTTTGGTTTTTTCGAGACAGGGTTTCTCTGTGGCTTTGGAGCCTGCGCTGGAACTAGCTCTTGTAGACCAGGCTGAATGTCCAGCAACTTTCTATGTAGAACAGGATGGCCTTTACCTCACAGAGATCTGTCTGCCTCTGCCTCCCAAGTGCTGAGATTAAAGGTGTGCACCACCACTGTCCAGCTATAGACCATGTATTTTGACCATATGAATTTCCCTGTATCTTCTCATTTCGCCACATTCCTTCCTTCCCACTTCCTCCCTCTATTCTCATATATGTATATAAGAATGCTTATATATGAGAATGTATACATGTATATTATATATGTGTGTGTGCATGCATGCACATGCACATATACATATAAATCCATATATAAGATCCACAAATGAGAGAAATACACAAAACTTGACTTTCTGTACCTGGTTTATTTTACTTAGTATGATGGTTATCTCCAATTGTATCCATTTTCTAACAGACAATGATTTTATTCTTTGTTATGACTGGTTAAATTCCATTATGTATATAGGCCACATACTCTTTTTCATCCATCTATTGATAAATGGTGCTGCAATAACCATAGATTTGCAAGTGTCAGTGTGGTGATGTGGTTTACAGTTATTTTGGTATCTATACCCAAAGGGGGTACAGCTAGGTCATATGGTATTCTATTTTTGAATTTTTGGAGGAACCTCCATACTGATTTCTATAGTGAGTGGGCTAATTCCCATTCCCATCAGTAGTATATAAATGTTGTTTTCCCCCACATCCTTTCCAGAATGTGTTCTTTCCTTATTTCATTAAAATATTGTAGTGATATTTTGTTTATGTTTTAATAAATAAAGCTTGCCTGAAGGTCAGAGTGCAGAGCTAAACAACTAGAGGCCAAGGAGTGGTAGCACACACCTTTACTCCCAGGACTCAGGAGACAGAGGCCGAGGGAATCTCTGTTA
>JAQHUG010000191.1:437068-475588 GCA_028555095.1 Dicrostonyx torquatus | reverse complement strand
ACACTCCCACATCACAAATGGAAAGATTTTGATCTAGTTTGATTCTTCTACATGTGAATATACACTTTCTCAACACCATTTGTTAGAGAGACTGCCTTTATGCCAACATATGTTTCTGGCATCTTTGTCAAAGAACAAATCATTCTAGCTATGTAGGTTAATTCTGGGTCCCTCATTCCATGTGGTCATGCCAGTATCATTCTAGTTTTGTTACTGTGGCCCTTTTAACACAGTATTCCAACATATCCTGCAATGTTCTTTTGGCTCATAATCACTTTAACTATCCAGGATCTTCTATACTCCCATATTTTAGGATTTTTTCTATTTTTGTGAAGAATGTCATGGTATTCCTACATGGGATACATTAATCTGTAGATTGTATTTGGCAACATAGCAATTTTCACAGTATTAACTCTTGTCAGTACATGAGCACAGCATAATGTTGTGACATGCTTACAAATTACAGTGTTTAGATCATGTTAAACATGTTCTCGGACATCTGTCCTTTCTTTATGGTGAAAACTGGCAAGCCCCTTATTATACCTTGTAGAAGTATGTGTGTGTTCATGTATGTGTTCATGTATGTGTTAAATTTCTGTTTTTAGTCACCCTGCTATACATTAGAACACCAGAACTGGGGCTGAAAAGGGGACTCAGAGGTTAAGAGTACTTTCTGCTCTTCCAGATGACCCAAGTTCAATTCCCAGCATCTGTGTTAGACAGTTAGAAATCACCTGTAACTCCAGCTCCAGGGGATCCCTTGGCCTCTTCTGGTCTCTGAGGAAACTGCACACACATGGCACACATTCATACAAACACACACACACACAAATAATAAAAACAATTTTAAAACCCAGAACACCAGAATGTATTGTTCCTATCTGAGAGTAACCTATTAGCCAGTGATGCAGTTTCCCATCCCTCCTTCCCTCTACTCCTAGAAGCTTCAGGTAACCACCATTCTACACTCAGTTTCTAAGACACTGATTTCTTTAGATTCCACATGTAAGTGAGACTATGCAGTGCCTGTCTTTCTGTTTCTGGATTCTTTTAGTGAAACTAGTGATATCCAGGTCTATTTGTGTTGCTGCATATGGCAGGATTTCATTCTTCTTACAGTGCTATAGTATTTCATTGTGTAAATGTACCACATTCTATGTACCCATTTGTCAGTTATGGGCACTTAGGTTCTTTCCAATTCTTGGCTATTGTGACTAAGTGTAGATGTCTCTCTGACATGTTGACTTAATTTCTTTGGATCAATACTGTAGGCAGAGTTTTTTTGTCAGGACTATGATCAAATCTGTTCCACTAGCCACTTCCCAAATAACCACTCAGAGACTTATTATTTATAAATGTTCAGCCAATAGCTCAGGCTTATTATTAACTCTTACAACTTAAATTAACCTCAACCCATTTCTATTAATATATGTGCTGCCTAGAGGCCCATAGCTTTTACCTCTCCTATATGTGTAAATATATATCATTGTGACTGGTTTAATAAAGAAGCTGACTGGTCACTAGCTGGACAGGATAAGGTTAGGTGGGAGAACCAGACTAAGGACACTGGGAAAGGGAAGAGCAGAGTGAGAGGAGTCACCAGACAGACAGAAAGGAAACAAGACAAGTAGTGGAAGTGAGTTAATTTAAGTTGTAAAAGCTAGTTAGTAGTAAGTCTGAGCTATCAGCTAAGCATTTATAAATAGTAAGTTTCTGAGTGGTTATGTGGGAAGTGGCTGGTGGAACAAAACTGATTGTGGTCCTAACAAAAAAATTCCACCTAAACTATACCTAATAGTGAAATTACTAAACCATATGGTAATTCCCCTTTAAAATTTTTAATACCATCCATATTGTTCTTCAGAGTGGCTGTATTAGTTTCCATTTTCACTAACATATTTGCAGAAGTTCCCTTTTCTCTATGTCTTGGCTAGCACTTGTTATCTCTTATCATTTTTAGAATAATCTTTCTTGTTGGAATAGGTAATATGTCACTAGAGTTTTGATCTCTAATTTTAGTAATGTTGAGCCTTTTTTACATACTCTGGCCATTTTACCTCCTTTTGAGGATGTCTGTTTACATCGATTGTCAAATGACTTTTCAGTGTTGCTATGGGTCAGATCTTGGCACCAGTAAATTGGGGGAAGCATGAGACATAAAGCCAGACCTCGTTGTTTCCATCCATATTTGCCTATAGCTGATTTCTAGACATGTGATCAACACATCTTATTCTCTCCAGCTCCAGAATTTTCCTCTCACAAATCTAGACATCATCTCTGGCAACAGCCACAACTTTGTCATCACCCATAAGGAAGAAGGTGCCCGCACAATCAAAACATCATTTTTATCCAATCTCCCTCATCCCTCACTTCTGAACAGAATCACATTGCTGCATGATCAACCTGCTTCTTACATAAAAGTTGTTTCTAACCAAAAATGTTAGTTTATCCATAATCTTTAGTTCAGTAACTACCCTCATTTGAAATCATTGAAAAGTTTTATAGATAGATTCTGCATGTCTGGGTTTAGTTTTAGGCCTTGGGCTAACAAGAGCTGTTTTCTAATCTCCCTCCAGCATAGATCTAAGATGAGAGCAGCTGCTGAGTGACAAGTGTCCTTCCTAGCTTGATTGAGATGTCATTCAGAAACAGAGCCATTTTAATGTCACATACTCAGTCACAGACAAATATGAGTGTCCAAAGCCCATTTGCCTCTGATACCAAAAGCTTCTTATTTAACATGAATAGTATAACATGTTCAAAATCTTCTCAAAACAAGATTTTTCAAATGGCTTTAACTTACCTATTACCAAAGTGTTAAAATGTCTTCACCACTAAATGATATAATTATAAAATAAAATTGGGAGTAGACACTGAAAGTGGGGTCCATCAGAAGTTTTAGACATGTGATTTCATCACTACATGTTCAGTAAGGGGAACAGGGGAGGGGGAGAGACACCACTACACTAAGTCATAACAATTATCCATTTTAATGAATTGAAATGAGGACTATGGCTGGGAACTAGGAAATAACACACTGTCAGGAAGAAGACAAGGACTCAAATGTGTTACTAAACGGATTAACACATAGCCTTGGTCAAATCACTTGGCCACAAAGGATCTGTTTTCCCATTGTGCCCTGGAAAGGGCAAAACTGGAAACTTTTAGAATCAATTTTGTCTCTGACGATGTGAAGAATGTAAGGATCCTTTCCAGTGCGAGGAATACCCAGGAAGGTATTAGCAAAGTTAGGAGCAAAGTGACTTGAACAAACCAAATTAAATGAAGAAAAAGAATAAAAGCCCAGGTTTCCATTGCAGAAATTAAAAGATTGACTAGGGATTCAGTGAGTAGCTACAGTTTCCACCAGGCTAATCAATTAGCACCTATGAGCTTATGGCTCCAGATTATATACCACATAGATAATTAGAAACAGAATATAGACCATGAGGGATTTCCAGTTAGTGTTGATTAACTGTGGGTTCACAGAGTAATTACTGTGTGCCTAACACTGTGCTAGATTTTGAGAGGTACCAAGGAGAAAAAAGACTCTCTCCAATGTATTACAAGGCAGTTAGACATAGGGAGAAGTTAAAAATATTCAGACACCAACACAGGTAACTACAACACTATTTCCATCCCATTACATAGAGTCTCATATGTCTTGTGGAACTCTAGAGGACATAGAGGTTTGAGAGGATTGGGAAAGATCTTTGGAGAATCCATTACTACTTAAAAAAATGGTTAGGTTATGGTAGCATAGGCAGCGCTTACCTATGAAGAACATTTTCAGAAACAGCTATTTATATTACTAGAAATATTCTAAACTTGCGACATCCCATGTTCTCACATAAAAAGAGCCCACGAGCTTTTTACAGATTGTAGACTCCAGCCTATGAGTGAAATTATTTGAATGCACCCTCTATTGTTTATTTCTCAATTGTTCTGTAGCTGTCATCATTCAAAAGTAAAATTAACCCTGTATGTTCAAAAGTTTAAAAAATGACAGAGGAGTAAAAGTCTGGTGAGATCAGCTGCTAAACAAGAACCTTGGATTGAAATCTCAGAGTAGAGATCAAGATCAGCAGTATGCAGAAAAGTTTAACCCTTTGTACAAATACATTCCTAAAGCATAAATACAGAACACATTTAGGGGCCCAGTACGATGGCTCAGCAGTAAGTGTGTGTACTCCCCAGGCTGGCAACCTGAGTTCAATGTCTGGAAGTCATGGAAAGGTGAAAGGAAAAAGCCAATTTCACAAAGTTGTCCTCTGACCTCTACATGTGCACCCTGGCACACATGCCCTCCTAACCTGATAAATAAATTTACTCCAAAGAACAATTAAACTATTTGAAACAAGACTTTTCTCTATTAATCAGAATATATAATCACATTGCCTAAGTGATGCATTTAAGAAGCATATAGTCAGTTGTATTAACCATATCAGATCATCCATTCAAAAACATGACAACCCTCTGTCACTCCAGTCGCAGGGAATCTGGTGCTCTCTTCTGATCTCCTCAGGTACCAGGCATGCATGTGGTACACAGACAAAACACTTAAACACATAAAATAAAAAAAGGAAAATTTTAATGATTAATCCCTTAAAGATGGGCTGGAGAGATGGGTCCGAGGTTGGGAGCACTAACTGCTCTTCCAGAGGACCTGAGTTCAATTCCCAGCAACCACATGGTGGCTCACAGCCATCTGTAATGAGATCTGGTGCCCTCTTCTGGCATACAGGCATACATGGAAGGAATGTTGTATACATAATAAAAATAAATCTTTTAAAAAAATAAAAAATACCTTAAAGATTAAAAGCATCTCTAGTTATTTTTATTTTGACAAACATTTGGCTTTCTTTGTTAATAAATTAAATATTAGAAACTAATCTGAATTATCCATAAATTTTTTTATAAATAATATTTTAACAAAGGTATTTCAGTAAATAAGGAGCACAGGTGATAAATTTACACTCAGGGAAGGTAAAGAAGAAAAATTTTTTATCCAACATTCTGTGTTGGTTGCACCGAATGACTCAGGGGCAAAACCAACATACGTATATTAATAACTGCTCCTGTCCAAAACGGTTTCCCCGTCACAGTTTAGAGCATCGTTCACTTTCTACATCTAACCAATTTTCCTTTATCAACAAGAATACCATGACACTAAATTCCCACAGGGAACTGATTTTAGTTTATGAATCACAGCAATAAGCATGCAGTTTATTCTTCTAGCAAACGTACCGTGGGTGTGGGTGGGTGTGTATGTGTCAGAACACATATATAGTCTCTCCGTTTTGTGGATTAGCAACTTAAAACCAAGAGACATTGAAAGTCACCAAAGCAGAACACAGATCTTCTGCCTCCTGATTCAGTGACCTGCTCTCCCAAGATCATGCTAAGTTTGTCCCTGACCAAAGCAGCTGACATCTGTGGAGTGTTTCTTAACTCTCTTAACTACGCACCAGTGAAATGGCTTCGGCAAGTGAATCTTGTCTAAGATGCATAACCGCACTGGTGCTCAGTTTCCTTCCTCTCCATAGCACAGCACATGCGCATTCATTAGAGGGGCTGTGAAGTCCCTGCTAACACTGCTGTCTAATGAATGGATAGGGAGTGCAGCTAAGAGAGCACCAAGACTATGGAAAGAAAAATGCCACAATAAATTGGCTGGGTTACCATAGATACAAAATGCCTCAAGTGCATACACTTAGTTTTTGATGGCTCTTAATATCAAAATTAGGCATTACTGAAATATTTTACAGTGAGTTGGTTTTGTTCTGCTCTAAATTTGCAAAAATGCACACACACATACATACATACATACATAGAGAGAGAGAGAGAGATTTTGAGTCAAGCTCCCATTCCGTAGCCCAGACAGACCAGCCTGGTACCCAGTAAAAAGCTTCATTTGGCCGTGAACTCACAACAATCCTTCTGCCTTACCCTTCCAAGTAATGAGTTTACAGACATGAGTCACCGCACCTAACTTCAACCAGTAGTTTTCTTGACTCATTCAACATACAGTGAACAAAGCACATTTCCTCCTGTGGCTCCCCTTCTCAAATGGGACCTTCGGGAGTCTCTTTTGGTTGACTGGGCCTCGGTTATCTTAGCTTTAGGATCAGGAGCTAAGGTTTTAAGATATGGCGCTGCATCTGAAATCATATTTTTGTTCTGATGATGAAACAATCTATTGATTCTGTTTACAGTAATTCAGTCTTTGATTTGGGCCACTTGAGATGAACACGAGATCATGAGAACGGTCCCAAAGCGTTCAGGTTTAACACCAATAGACCTCTCACTATATGCCAGGCACTCTGCTAGGTCTTTATGCAAAAAATAACATAATTTGATACCTAAAAAAAACTATCGTCTCCATATTATATACCATTAACTCTAATTTTAATTGTGAGTTCTCTCATCAAGGATTTCAGGTACATGAGACTATTTAATTTCATTTGATTTTTCCAAACAGTCTGATTCATATAGACCAGATTATATGTTGATGGACAAAGAGAGATAAACAATGTTTCTGATCTTAAGCTACCAGAATCTGATAGGAAGGACATACAAAGTGTTAAAGATTGACTATGATAGATGCTACACAAACATAGGGAGAAAATTTTAGGAGCTTTGAGCCAAAGACAAGGCAAATGAATATCAAGACTTCAGAAAATGGCATTTGAGTAGAACAAACTTAAATACAGGTTCAATAGCATCAAACAAATGATGAAACAAAATAGCATGAATAAGGATTTGGGTGCTTTCAGAACACATCCAGTGGCCAGACTTTAGCATATGTAAAGGTAGAGGGTGAAGAACATGAGATGAAGGCAGAAAGTCAGGTTCAACTAAACTAAATGACTATTTACTCAACGTTTACTATGTGCGTGCCCTACTTCTAAACTCTTGGGATGAGATAAGCAAAATGTGTGGCCATGTGGAGCTTAGAACTTGTAAAGACCATGGATATCAGAATGTAGACTTCAGCCTTTGTCCTCTACAAACTAAAACTTGATTTTACAGGAGCACGATGGCTTTCTTTCCCTTTCAGACTAGAAGCCAAGTTGAAGTTTGTCCTGTGTCGTGTGTAAATGGTTATGACAGTATAGTTTCAGAACGGAAGATGGGTGACAGAAGACAATCACAGAGGGCAAACTTTCTGAGATTATGACATAAGCATTTACTGGGTTGTTTTTTCTACCAAGCACTAATGCTTGACCACAGATCAATATCCCTTGGCTGTCTCAGGAGTCTCATTCCCACCAGAACAGATATCAGAATCTTATAATCCAGGTAGTACTCTCTGCATCAGGCGTAAGAAAACTGTCCCAGAGTCCCTTTGGAGTGGAGGTTGGTCCCGGGCTGCCAAATTTCAAGGTAGCTTAGAGAGAAAGCTGGTGATGAATTAGAGTAATTCTAAATATGGAGAGAGCACAGTATTTGGCACTAACCTGAGTACGGACTGAGCCCAAATTTGATACTCCATCCTGAGCTTCAAGAGACTGACCTGTAACCCAGGTTGGATTAAACTAAAATCATGATGCTAGCAAACACTCGAATGAGACTGTTAGATGGCGTCTGTCATGGATTGGAGTCCCCGAGCTCTCCATGCCCTCCAAGTCCTATTTGGGAGAAAGGGGAAGGTAACCTGAAGCCTGCAATTCCTGTGCCAATAAGCCAATTAAGGAGACTAAGAGCCCTTATCTCTTTAGCTGCCCAAAGCATTCTCTACCTAATAAGCAACAGCTCTCCCCTTGACACATAGAACCACATTAAGGCGCAGTTGCCTCTAGGGTTCAAGACTTGTGAAGGAGATTCACACAGCAGTGACAGCAGGCACTATTTTTTGATCTATTTCTTGTCGAGCAGGCAAAGACTTAATGCCATGGGAGGTTCAGCCTTTCAATCCTCTGGGTGCTTCAAAGTGGAAGGGGAAATGCATCCAACACCACGCTAGAGGTGAACCTACATTGTTTTGTTAATTTTCACAGGAACTCTATGAAGTACGGGTTTTCTGGCTGAGATATTTTACAAGCAGATATGGAGGCTTACTTGTGAATAACGGTTTTTCTTGTATAGCATGACTGGTGTTAGAATGGGGCGGGAGTTAGGCTGCCATTTGGGTAGGTGTTCTTTCCAGCCTACACTGTTGCCCCTGTGAAGATCTGGAACCTTCTAACCTCTTCAGTCACAAGACAGTTTCTCAGTAACAAAAATGTTGCCAATTCTTCTGGGAGAGGAGAAAAGCCAAACAAAGTCACATGATAATTTTCCTCCTCCACCACCAACATAGTCATAATCGGCAATATTTAACATCTCTGCACCCGTTTAAATGTTATTTCTGACAAGAAGTACAGAAAGTATGGCCTCTAGTTGTATTCCACTTCCTGTCTCCAGACTACTGGTTGAAAGATACAAATAAGACAGACCGTGAAAGTCACTGTCAAAATCAGCTCATCCTTTTGCTGATAAGCAAAGTAACAGGTGTGGTGGTTGGAAGGTGTTTGGATTTTGAAAAAAAAAAATCAATGAGAGCATTGAAAGGCACACAAGGAAGTAGAACTAGCTCCTATTTATGCAAATTCTGGTTTATTTATATTTAACTCAGGTCACATTTCAGGACCTAGAAGTTTCCCATAGTCCTAAATGGATAATTGTGCTTAAAAACAATTTAGCTCGTGATAACGGCTATGAAAGTACTTCATAACAGACAAGAGTCAAAACAGCATGCAAGAGTTCACCAATGCTGGAAAAACCAAGAGAAAATAAGAGATATACATGGGTTTTGGATTGTTTGCTTGTTTTTCGAGACAGGGTTTCTCTGAGTAGCCTGTAGACCAGGCTGATCAGGAACTCACAGAGATCTGTCTGTCTC
The DNA here is from genome assembly GCA_028555095.1 of Dicrostonyx torquatus. Classification (NCBI taxonomy): domain Eukaryota; kingdom Metazoa; phylum Chordata; class Mammalia; order Rodentia; family Cricetidae; genus Dicrostonyx; species Dicrostonyx torquatus. The sequence goes on along the minus strand of JAQHUG010000191.1, from coordinate 466,704 downwards.
TGCTCCCCGAGTGCTGGGTTTAAAGGTGTTGTTGACCATGCCCAGCTGGGTCTTGGATTTTCTAAAACAACCTTAATTTTAGATTTGTTTTACTTTCCCTACAAAACTTAGTTTTGGGAGACTGTTTAATTCAGATAATATTCATGAAATATAATACACAAATAAAATCATCAAAAAATGGGACCACAAGCCACAGGACAATATCCAAGCTAAACACCTTGCATCAAGAGTCCTTCACTACATGACTCTGACCAGCTGGGTCAGTCTTCAAACTTTACCAGTGAATTTTAGGCCAGCTGCGCTCAACATAAGCCCCTTCCTGCGACTCTTGGCATTTGTCCTGGCTGAAGTGGCATATCAGCTCACACACGAGCCAGCCCATCTTTGCTCTTTGCAACCGTGACTTCCACCCACCCACCGATACCCCCAATGCCAGCCCCTGCTCATATCAGCCGTCATGATACTTCCTGAGAACTGAAAAACAGGTCCCAGAAGCACCTGCACTACAACTTTCTAGAATGTTCCCACTAGGCATAAATTAATGTACAAATATACTAACGTGCTAAAAGGTAAGAACTGAACACTTGATTTCTAAGCAGTAAGTATAATTTAATTGTGATTTCTGTGGACAAGATCCTTAGCCATGCTAATTTCCAGGACATGAATACGATAGACATTTGAGCACACCCAGGAATACACTGAGCCCTTTAAGTGACACTCAGGAGACCTTCAGCTACACATTTAAAGCCCAGCAACCTCATCACATGGACACAACAGCTCCTCAGTACTCCGAACCTGCCCATTCACTCTATTATATGTTTGTCCAGCAAATCGTTATTGAGTATATAGCCTGGGCTGGCACTGGGTTGGATTTTTTATGTATTTATTTATTTATTTATTTATTATTTATTTATTTATTTATTTATTTATTTATTTATTATGTATACAATATTCTGTGTGTATGCCTGCAGGCCAGAAGAGGGTACCAGACCGTATAACAGATGGTTGTGATCCACCATGTGGTTGCTGGGAACTGAACTCAGGACCTTTGGAAGAGCAGGCAATGCTCTTAACCTCTGAGCCATCTCTCCAGCCCCACTGGGTTGGATTTTTACAAAATCATTCAGAGAAGGAGGGTAACTCCATGGAGAAGTCTAGAAAAGTAGAGTGCCCCAAACCCAGCATGGTAATTAGGGTTTGGGACCCAAAGGAAGACATTCTAGAGTCCGTCTCTTCTCCTTGCAACTGTCTACCTTAAGGAAGAACTTCATCCGAATTATTTTTACCATCTATAGAATACTACATCATTAAGAACTGCTTTGTAAACCTTTCATCAGCTGCTGGCAATATACATGCATTTCCATATCTACATTACCAATATTTTTAAAAAGTCTGGATTCAAACTACTTTTCATGTGCTCTCAACTGAAAAAAAAAGCACCAAAATGCCATGGGAATTTAGAGGTGAGAGGAACGTCTTCATCCAAGACATCTTTCCTGAGCAAAGACCTTGGCAAAGGAAAAAGAAGATCTTCCAGAGTAGGGGATTTAAAAGCAAATGTGTGGAAGGGAAACCCACCAGAAATACACAAAGGACAGTAACCTGTGCCATCCAGATCATATCTGTATGTCTCTAGAACATTGTCCGCCACCTGCTATATTCTCAGTAAAATACAACCTGTTACTGAATGGATGAATGGATGGATAAAACGTTATATTTTAACAGAGCAAGATAAAAAATATAGGTAGAAGGTGGGTTGATACTAAATTAAAAGTTTTGTTATTTTTCTGATCTTCTTCCAGAAGGCAAATATATCCCTCATAGTGGGGTGTCTTAACTGCATACCACACTCCCAGAAAAATCTCTATTAAATCCCGAGGTTACCTGCCTCCTGACTTTACACCTGAACTTTGCCTGTGCACTGTGCTAAACAGTTTGGAGATGCCTGCCTTGAAAGAGTTCAGGGGCTTCTAATGAAGGCAGCGAATCCAGCTGCTTCTGTGAAGGAGCAACTATTGTCAAGTGCCAGAAAAAAGCACTCTGATTCCAACTCTCTTCCATAAGAACCTGACAAGAAATGAGACCTTCAATCATGCAGATAAAATAGATGGAGAATCAAGTCCTGCAAAGGTTAGACATCGTGGAGCTGGCGGTGAAATAGAAAGGCAGAGATGGCCTCCTCCTTTGGAGGAGCGTCTCCTACACAGACAGCAGCTGAGCCCCCAGCTCTGCTGTATAGCATTGTCCCTGCTGCCTGCAGCAAGATGGGTTTGCAGAAGTGCCATGAGGTAAAGGAAGGAGTACCAACCATGACTAGAGCCACACAGGTTCAAATTCATGGTTGTGCAAGAGGCATGCCCTTTCTGAGCAACACTTATTTAATTGGAGATAATCTAGAGATGCTGGTGACCCAGTCCAGTCTCTGGCACAGAGTAGGGCAGCATCTAGTTCTTTCCATCATTTGGAAAGGTCTATGGGCTCTTTCAACCACTTTCCTGTTTGTCGCTGTGGCAGAGTCTGTGTGCTTACAAATGAAGCATATGCGAACAGAAAGCATAAAACACAGGACAGAAAAAAAAACACAGGACAGAAAAGGATCACTGATGAAAATATTTCAGGACCAACAGAAAAAAAACTGTCAAAAGTGGATGGTGTCAGGGTATAGGGTCAAGAGGAGCAAACGTGAAGACGCAACACAACCTTTTCTGTAGGATCCACTTAAACGCTACTCCCCCAGGTACAGCTGTGTCTGAAAGCAGAGAGAAGGAAGACTGCTGGGAACAGAGACTCCTGCGGGCCATTCATGAAAAAGGGGGACAGGAAAGCAAACTCTAGCCTTGAGCAGCAGAGAAAGTAACTGTCGCTGAAGAGGCAGATAAGGCCTCATCCAATGAAACAGATAGAGAAATAGAAAAAATGTGGGAGACCGAAGGAAGCCCTGACTCCAGCTGACAACCATGTCAAGGTTACTCACCTCCGATTCAAGAAGAGGAATATACACACTGTGAGATGAAGGAAGATCAGTATGTAAATGAGGTTCCTCTTGGTAGAGCGGGGAGACCAAGAATGGACAGTCTAGATATTTGAAAGATGGACAAAGCACCATGCCTAGTGCCTCCAACTCAGAAGTATTAAGAAGAAAAGAGCCTATGAGGTTCTTAATAAAAATATTAACTCATCTACTATCCCACATGCAAAGAGCAGGAATCCAGCCAGATGTAATGGTAGTATGTACCTGTGATCCACACACTGGGGAAGTTGACGCAGAGAATCACAAATTCTAGGCAAATCTGAGATGGGCCACATAGCAAGACAGAGACAGACAGAAAGAGACAGAAAGAAACAAAGAAATGAGATGGAGGAAGAAAGGAAAGAAGGAAAACAGGACTGAGGGAAGGAGCAAGAAGAAATAAGAAATGAAAGGAGAAAGAGAGAGGAAAAAGGGAGAGCTGCAATCATATGTTTTAATAGCAGAAAAAGATTCCCTTTGTGGCCACAAAGCAAACTCTGGAGGCAAGAGAAATTCCTAGATTTGTGTATGGTTCGTCTTTGTCTTTATAACTTGCTGACTGAGCTTAATACACTAGCAAATCTTGAATTCTACCTTCATACCTCATGTCTCTGGGACAAGCTAAGCCCTTGGGTCTTCCCTACCTTTCCTTTACCCCCTTCTCAAAAGGGAATGCACCATCAAAGGTCCCTAACCCCAGGGTGGATATTAGGTGACAGCCAAGAAGCAGCAGGTGGAGTGAGTTAGGAATTGCTAATCTGTCCTCTGTGTAGAAGACTGATTTGGGAATCTCAGAGTCAACGTGTTATTCCTAACCCTATCCCTGACTCCTTGAGTGATCTGTACAAGGTCACTTATTCCCACCTGCTCCTCACCCAACGACTTGGCTACAGCACCCTCAGCCTTTCCCCAGACCTACCTACCTACCTTGACGGGTCAGAATGACCTTTGAAGCGACAGTGTCCTCCAAGTATGTCAGCAATTCAGAAACTGACGACTTCTAAAATAGCTGGTGTGTTTGTGGGTGTCTGTTGCTCTCTGAAGGAGTGGCAGTGTCGCCGGCTGCTGCACGATTTCCATGCCAAAGTCACTCCTTCCATTCTCCCCATAAGGCTCCACGCTGCCTCTTGCCTCCTGGCCTAGGAAGACTTGGAGCCCAGAGGCCATGGCATTTAAGTGCTGTCAGAGTTCCCACTTCAGCTACCATGATGGTGCCAATTCAGCAACTGTCATGATGACCCAGCCTGAACTGTATTTAGAAGCTACAGACATGGCACCATGTTCCAAGCCATCTCAGAATGACAAGAGATTTCCTGAGCACCTGGGCTTATGATTCGAGTGTCCCTCCTCCGGGGGAATGGGGTCAAAATGACTTTCTGCTGGTCTGTTTTCTCCCCAACAAGAAAAGCCCCTGATGGAGTCTTGTCTCAGAGTTACTTTCTGTGGATGTTACTCTATAATACTATTTTGAAAGCCCATCCTTTTTAAAATTTGTGAGAGATGTCAAAAGAAAGAGAGAATAGTGAAAAAACCATTCTAAACACAAGTTTAGTGCTGTACTAATGGACAGCTAATACAAAGATGAATGACCCTGAAACTCCAGGACTCTGGCTCCAGATGTTTTCAGTGCATCAGGACACAAGCTGTGGTTTGACTTCATGGGGCAGTGGTAATAACTCAGTTCTTCTTTTTAGCACCTTCTAAGTCTTTCAAAAGTATCCTAGTAGATTCCCAAAATAACTGCAAGATAATCCTCTAGTGATAAGAGAAAGTCTTACACAGCTATACTTTAGAGTCTTACCCAATTACACTTAGTCTTACACACTTATACTTTAATACAATGTGTTATACACTTGCACTTCAATATAGAATCTTACACATTTATACTTTAATGTGTCTTACACACTCAAACTTTTATGTAGAGTCTATTGCACTCATACTTTAATGTAATGTCTTACACAATTGCACTTAGTCTTACACACTTATACTTTAATGTAGGGTCTTACACACTTACACTTTAATGTAGAGTCTTACATACTTAGACACTTTAATGTAGAGTCTTACACACTTACATTTTAATGAAGAGTCTTACATGCATACACTTTAATGTAGAGGAGTCTTACACACTTACACTTTAATGCTGTGTCTACCCAGAGAAGCTGTCTGATTGTTCATACCCCTAACTGGGTGGGCTGTCAGCTTGGAGGCTTGCTGTGCACAGAACAGCTAGGCTCTCAGTACTGAAGATCACAAGAGAAAGGAAGATTGTCCCCCAACTCTCCACCCACTCTGACCAGAGTCCCTTAGAGATACCCACCCAGTTATTTAAAAGGCAATAGTGTTTGGCCTTTCCCCATTTCTGGGCAAGGAACCAACATGCAGAGAATGTGGTTTTAGGCTCCTGGCATCTAATCCATTCGAGGATTACCCCCACCCAGTACCATTCAGTTGGGTGTTAGTCATCACCTCTCTTTGTTCTATAATCAATTCAGCCCTGGCTAATTCCAAGCCCCTGTGAATCACTGGAGTTTAAAGATGGCATTTTGACAGGTCAGCTAGTTAGAACCAACGGACCACCAACCACTCAACAATTTTAAATCGTTTTAGGAACACGTGGAAATAATTTTCCCCAAGAATTCACAAGTCTAGAGGATGAGATCTTATTGATGGCATATGAGCAGTTGTGTATGTTAAATTTTTATTGTATGTCCTATAGTCTGTGTATAATCTAAGTTTACTTAACAATGAAGGTGGGCTTTCCTTATCATACGAAGTAATACTCAAGTGTTATCAAATACAAATGCAGTGCACTAGAGATCATGTTTATTAATGCAATAAAGGACTGAAATAAGACTATAAACAGATGAGTACCTATTTAAAAGTCATATGTCATAGGTAAGGTTATTTCAAAGAGAGCAGTTATCCAACTACATTTTTTGTGAGACAGTCTCTCCTGCAGCCCGGGCTGGCCTTGAATTCCTGGTCTTTCTACCTCAATCTCCCAAAAAAACACAGGTAGTTTCGTACCTGTGTCTTCTTTCCCCCTTCATCTTCATGGTAACCATGTATGCATGTTGCACCCAATTCAGGTGCTTCAGGGGAGGCAGTGAGATGTACTCTGTATACAGGCCTTTTTCCTCCAGACTCTACAACTACCCTTTCCTTACTCTTCTTCCCCATATCTCAGAAAAAAAAAAAAAAAAAACATTAGTGGCACAGGAGTCCCGAGCTCATTAGGTTTCTTCCTTCTCATTTATCAAAACCACACCAAGTTTACTGTAATGAGGTGAGCAGTCCAGTTCCCTGGTCAGGGATATGTTCTCTGTTAATGGCCCCAAGACCTTAGAAGAAGCCCCTACCAGTGTCCCCTGAGTGTGTGTGTGTGTGTGTGTGTGTGTGTGTGTGTAGTGCGTCACTGGCACTGAGGAGCTGCAGTTCTCTGGGGGAAAGCTGGGCACAGTGGGTGGTGAGGCTGCCCATGCCAAGGCTTTCCTAAAGGCTGTGGTGGCTGCGTCTGCCAAAGGAAAGAACACTGTGGTGAGCTCAGTTTGTTTGTTGCCGAGAACCTCCTTGCCCTGGAGGCTCAAGGTCTATTTTTACCACCCAGTGACACTGAAGACACTTTGCTGTCATCAAAAGTGAATGATAAATAGAGTCAACTCTGAACTATTTATCATTTTTACTGTGAAGAGGTGCCTCGGATTTTGAATCTGAAAGCCAAAAATGTGAGCCTTGGTTCTTTCTCTTCAGAAGGAGTTCACATGGAAAAAGCCACCTTTGCTGACCCAGCCGTGAGATAGAGACAAGGACTCCTGCCACTTGCCCGATGTGGTAAGTCATCAGAAGAGTACAATAGTGCACATGAAAACACTCTGTAGACTATAAAGTGCTTACAAATACCCATTATCCACATCCCAGCTCATCTCTGCATGCACGGCCATCTACTGACGTCTCTCAAACACTGCTAAATCCAAGCGCCATGCCCATGAAAGATGAGGAGACTGGGACTCAGAAGTAAGGTGGTTTAGTGAGAAGCCATTTTTCTGGATCCCGTCTCCTCACTCATCCTCATGCCACTCATTCTCCCTCCTCCTCACATGCCCTCGCGTGAGGTGTTTCATTTTCTATTGCTAGGTAACTATTACTGAGTTTGTGTGATGGAAATGGTAACCATTTGCTTCTGTGAAGCAAAGATCTAGACAAGATCTCCCCAGTGTCTTTTTCCGCAGCCTGTGATTTCGTAAGGTGTAAACCAGTCACAAGTTACCTTGTGGTAGACTGGAGGAAACAAGAGGTCAGATCTGTGTAGCAATGGGCACTCATGTTAGCTTCATTGGACTCTGAGCCATCCCCCCAGGTGTAAAAACAAGGTGCAAAAAGGCTCTGTTCTACCCTAAATGCATTCAATCTGATTTTCTATTTCTCCATGTGCAAAGCAGCCATTCACTGATAAGGTAAGTACCGCATCACTCAATGGGACAACCTGGTATCTCCTCTAAGTAGGGGTTCAAGAGGCTTCTAACACACAAGTCATCTAATCTGTGGCAGTTGGGGCTCAGGCTTGAGACCCAGGAAGCCAAAGTTAAGATCAAAGGGGCAGGTAGCAGATTGATTAGTGATGTCTGTCAAGAACAGAGGAGGACAGAACAGTAGGATTTGTGTTTACCATGTCAGTCTTCCTAAGGTTCTACTGAAGGCCGACCTCAGTTGTCACAACATCCCCTCTACCTGATTTCAGAGGATAAAGTCCGTGATGTCACTGTCCACATTGTACGTTGCTCTTTCCAAGTGGTCCAGGTTTTCCGGGGACCTCAGAGAGGCCACTAACCTTTCTCCTCTGGCGATAAGGTCATCACGTTTACAAACTTCTGCTCTGACACAGTTGTGGTTTTAATGGAGAACTAATGTCTTCATCAGTATCCATGCTATTTCACACTTCATTTCCTCCCCAACTCTTGGATGGAAACCATCCGGTCTTGATGATTTACTTTGTGAGAGTTTCTTTCAAGTGAGTCTCCTTCACTAGGGACGCCACGCAAGCATTCTCAGGGCTCCAGCTGGGGAGCACCCAGCCTTGAAACATCACTGTGTGACTGTGTGTTCAAGTCATTCAAGAAAGCCAAAGGCCTTGGCAACCAACTGGCCGTGAGTCCCTCAGTCCAAGCCTTCAAATGTGAGGCTAACAGAAGCAACTGCTACGCCTTCTGCCCCTCTGTCAGTGCTGGATTGGTAGTTTAAGGTGATACAGACTGCCAGGGCTAAAAGGTGGGAGGAGATAGGAAGAAAACAGATGTTCTGAACTCGTGATCCACAATTCAGTTTCTAGATCTCTCCATGAGTTTTAAAGTCTCAAAATTGCCTTAAGGTGAGAAGGGTCTTAAATTTCTTTCATTTGACACACAGCCTACCTATCATCCAGCCTAGATTCCCCAAGAAAGTTTTTATATCTATTCATCTGTGCTCAGGATATATCTACATTCAGAATATTCTGCTACCAACTGGTTTGAAATACCAGCCCTTAGAATGAGTACACAATAAATACTTTGATTTTTTTTTTACTTAATAAAATTCTAGCTACATAGCACTTAGAGTAATGTGGAAGTCCCTCTGTGTGCTGTGATTACCATTAATGAATAAAGAAACTGCTTTGAACCTATAGCAGGGTAGATAGGCGGGAAAGCTAAATTGAATGCTGGGAGAAAGAAGGGCAGAGTCAGGAGAAGCCATGGAGCCATTGCCAAAGTCAGACATGATGAAACTTTGCCAGTAAGCCACTGCCACTTGGCGATACACAGATCAATAGAAATGGGTTAAATTAATATGTAAGAGTTAGCCAATAAGAAACTAGAGCTAATGGGCCAAGCAGTGATTTGGCTAATACAGTTTCTGTGTGATTATTTTGGGACTAAGCAGCCGGGAACAAACAAGCAGCCTCCTTCCAACACTTAGAGGAGTGTGTTGGGAAGAATGATTAGAAAGTACTACAACCTCAGCACTGGGCTGCTATTTGAGGGCAAAGACACCAGGGCTAGGAAGACTGGTTTGTGAAAGGGAGGTTCTTCTGGTGACTTGAGACCCATGACTTTATCAGCCAAAGCCCTCCACTGGAGGGGACAAACTAAAGGTTCAACAGAAGAACTCCAGATGACACCAGCCAATGCACCCTTAAGTCCCACAGGTGTGAAGATGACCCACCCTTCAGGCAGCATCAAGGCAGACATTCTTAATATGGTCTCAGTTCTGATCTTCAACAAGGTGACTTGAGGACAAAAGATTGTTGGACCATTGAAGTATTTGCCAAGAGCTTCAGAAAACAGTGTATAAGAACCTTGTCACTGAGTGAGCTACAGAGGCAAGCCCAAGGCCAGCTTTCCCAGAGAAGTCTGTGTGAAGGTGCTGGCCTGAGAACTGTGACCTGTGAGGTCCCTTTGTTGTTGTTGTCATTGTCGCTGTTTTAAATGAGTACCTGAAATCCATTTCTTCTTAAGAACAGGCCTGTCTTCGTGCTCCAACACTCATGCCAGAGCAAAGTATAAAGTTCTGCAGAATACCAAATACAATTCAAAATCTCTGAAGACAAATGAGATCCAGGCTGAGTGTTACCTAGAACCCCAGCTCGGGAAGCTGGGACAAGAAGACTGAGTACGTTCCAGGACAGCCTGGACTAAATAATGGGACTCTGTCGCACAGAGTGACACCTACTGACACAGCAGCCTAGCATGCACGAAGTCCTGGGCTCAGTGCCCAGCATCACATAAACTGGAGATGACAATGTACCCCTATAATCCCAGCACTGCAGAAGAGACAGGAGGATAGGAAGTTCAAAGTCATCCTCAGCTGCAAAGAGAGTCAGAGGACAACCTTCGATACAGGAGATAATCTCAAAAGAGAAACAAATACAAGGTTGGGGTGTAGCTAAGTAGTACAGTCCTTGCCTAGCAGGGATAAGAACCTGAGTTTGAACCACACTGCAAGGAGGAAGAAATGAAACAAGAGGGGCTTGTGGGGGGAGAAAAAGAACATTATTTTCTCCAAACTTGCTGGCATCCCAGCACAATATTCCAATATGTTTCCTATTTGTCACAAGAGGAGCAGCTGGGTCAGTCTATGTGTAAGCTTGATTCCTTGCCAAGGAGGCAGTGAGAAGAGAAAATCCCAACAGATCGCAATGGCACCCCCTGAAAAGCCCTGGCACCAGTTACCCCCCGCCCCAATGCACATGTGGCGACTTTCATACCGCCATAAATTTAAACTTGTTAGAACAGACAGAAACATGACTCAATTCAGGGGCCAAGTGGTGGCAGGCAGTGACAATAGCGTATCCCAGAAAACAAATAACTAGAAATTACAAACTGATTACATCTGTGATGTCATAAGACACCTAGCTTGAAATAAATTTTCTCAGCAGGGAAAACAATAAATAGTACTGTGACCCAGTGATTGAAAATCAAACCCCAACTGTGAGGATAGCAAAATATTGGTAAAAATATTTATCTCCCCAACAATATGAGGTTCCTCTTCTAATCAGCTAGAGTCTTATACTAGCCCTGCATTCATTTCTGGAGAGTCCCATACAAACGACAATGACAGTGGGTCCCCTCAACAGGAAACAGGGACAACCCTGTGCTGAGCACGAAGAGTGGCTTGTGTGTCCAAACTTCGCCCAGCTGGAGAAAGGCCACCGAGGCCTCTGTGTAACAATAATAACAGCTGCTGTCTCCCTGTCCAGGGCAGAGCTGTGGAATCCTGGGCCTCCGCCCTACTCCTCCCGCTGGCCGTCTCCACACTCCCCCTGGCAGGCATTAAAGTTCACCTGCTCCAGCTGCAGGTGCTATTTTCTGCCTTGCCTCATGGCCTGGATTGTGTCACACTATGGCGCCTAAGGACAGGTAGGAAAACACACGAAGGTTAGCATGACCCTGGGCTGAAACTGTGTTCCCCGCCTTGACAAACTACACTGTACAGTGAGCAAGGTCCCTAGAAGGACCTCCTCGCTTTTCCTCCATACCCGCAGCCTTGACTGGGTTATGGCTCTGGTTTCTTCCTTTCGTGTCATGCGGCAGTCTGAGAGAGCCCAGTGTCCCCACCCGTGTGGGGACGATGCATGACTTTCAGCTCGCAGGAATGTGGGGCTCCAGCAGGAATGTGGGGCTCCAGCAGGAAGTGATACAAGTACACTATTAGGGCTACAATAAAAATACTAATTTTCTGTACTTAAAGCCAACCGTGTCTTGAAGCTGAAATCAAGACTCAATTCTTTAATCTTTGGGGTGCAAGTTTTCATCTTGCCAAGAGCAACAGTCTCTATACCTACTCTTTTTTAGCGGGCCTTTTACATTCCTGAGCAACAGGTCTCCCCCCTCTTTTTCCTGAGTACACAGACACCACACCGTCATGCAGGATGGCTGACCTTCCCAGGGTGGGCTCGGCCACAGGGATTTCAGCTCACAGGTGCTCAAAGACACCTCTCTTTGGCTCAGAAAGATGAGAAGCGAAGAATGGCTTCCTTGCACTAGGACCCACAAGAGATAGAAATCGGGGTGGGGGTTGTTGCTTTGTTGCTTTACTTGAAACTCAGTCCTCTGAGAAGTGAGGTGCGTAAAACCGCTAGGAAAAACTGTGAACCAAAGGCCTCAGCACTTGAAAACCCCGGGGTTTCCATATTTAATCCTCCTTCAGCTCAGGACTCTTACTGAAGTGTATAAACAGGAAAAGCAGCCGTGAACACGAGCTGGAAGAAAGGGAGCCATTTCATTATTTTTTTTTTAATAAAAACTCCATGCTGGCATTTTTCCACAGTGTCAGGGACTGGTTTCTAGGGAAAACCTATGGCTGTAGCTAAGGAGCTTTCCATTGAGATTTGATTCCGTCACTAAAGTAATTGTGGGCATTGATCTCTTTTCCAGATCGGCAATTTTTCACCTTATTTTCATAAGTGAATTGCTGAAGTTTAACTCATCCTAAACATCCCCCTTTGTCTTAACGCCCTGGTTCGGTCACTCAGCCAAATAGAAAATGCAAGATGCGACATAAATGTGGAACAGGAGATAAAAACAAGAGGTAAAGAACTGGGGCTGTAGCCTCGCTGGGAAGAGCACTTGCCTAGTGCCTGAGAGGTCCCGCTCTTTCCACAGGACCACAGACAGACAAAATGAGAAAGAGACCCAAAGCAGAGCATGAGTAAACTCTAACTCCTCCACAGCCCTCACGGTCTTCCCTCTTCTCCCTTCTTCCTGAGTCCCCGGCTCAGAGGCAAAGATTGGGCAGCTCAAAATTCTAATTATAAAGTAGATTTTTAATTAAAGTCTCATTATTTCATAATTCACACAACAAGATTTCAAATGAGACTGGAAGATAGTCAAGAAAAGGCCATGTGCTGGGGTTGAAGAGATCACTCAGAGGCTAAGGGCATTTATTGCTCTTGCAGAGGACCTAAGATTCCATTCCCAGCACCCACATGGTGGTTCACGACTATCTGTAACTCGAATTCCAAGAGATCAAATACCCTCTTAGTAGCTCTGTGAGCACTAGGCATGCAAATGTGCCTCTTCATACATGCAGATAAAACACTCATACATGTAAAATAATAATTATTTAAATTTATTTATTATCATGTGTATGGGTGTATGGATACCAACATGTATCTTTATACCACCTGCATGATTGCCCATGGAGGCCAGTAGAGGGCATCAGATCCCCTGGGACTGGAGTTACAGATGGTTGCGAGCCACCATGTTGGTGCTGTGTATTGAACCTAGGGTTCTCGGAAAGAACAGCCATTAACTGCTGAAACATCTCTCCAGTCCCTAAAATAAACAAACCTTTTTTAAAATTCAGATCATGTGCTTATAATGTGTGTGATGTCTCACATAGGGGAATTATCTAAAACCTGTCTTCCTAACCCAGTGCTCACACTTTATGCACAGAATTTGTTTCAAAATTGTTTTAAGTCAACTGACCTTCACTCAAGAACTTAAGTCCAACTTTGAAATGCATATGTGACTATTTTTGTACCTTATAAAGGTAGACATTCTTTCAAAATAGCTGGATTGGTTCTGAACAGGAATTCTGAAATGGGCAGAACTAAAGGGTTGTCTATTTTAGAAGTGGAGCACTGCTAATTTGTTGCTCTTGCAGAGGACCTGGGGTTCCATTCCCAGCACCCACATGGTGGCTCACGACCATCTAATATAGTCTAATACGGGCACTGCAGGCTACCTAGAGCAGCCTTTGCCTGAAAGACTCGACAAAGTCTAGATCCTCTGAGGTCACTAATACGCCAGTGGACAGCTGGAAAACTTGAGCCTGATCAGATTCCTTGCAGAGCGTTTTCAAAGCCCCAATCTTGCTATCATGTCAAATGGTAGGGAGAAGGCAAAATATCACAAAGTAGCAAAGTCAGATGAACTCTGGGGTCCAGGGAACACTAGAGGAGCTCCCCTACTTGGAGTGGGTGCAATATCACAGTCCTGGAAGAAAGGTCAGGTGTTTGGCCTTTTCCTGGCTTCCAGTGATATTGAATACAACAGATAAATTAAGAGCGAGGCACAAGGTAGTTCTAAAAGCACCAGCTTGTCCCCGGGAGATCCCAGGGGCGGAGCTATCATCTACCATGAGCCACATTGTATCCTCATTTGGAAGAACGCCTGTTAGCAGGGGAACATGGGGGTACATTACGTACAACAGTGCCTAATCAAGAGCCCCAGAGTATGATCCCAAACTCTTTAAGAACATTCACTAGGCCTAGCAAGAAACTCAAACACAGGGCAGGACAAGGTCAATGGGATTCACTATGCCCTAGATCTTGGTTAAGCATATGTGTGTGGAGACAGTGATTACCTAAAATAGCAAGAGAGCTCATGCGCTTAAAGAAAAGTCTAACCCTTTCACTTAAGGCAAGCATGCCTCCCAGCAAATCTCAAAGACAGAAAACATTCTGGGATTACTAACTCAAGCCCATATTCATTTCACCTTGGGGGAGCGCCCTCACCCAACTGTTGGTTTCCACAGTTGAGTGACAGGGGAACCTCAGCTGGGTGTTCGCGGCACTAGATAGCTCTTCGCACAGGACAGTTCTCAAGCTGTTTCTGAACCTGCCCTCAGCACAGGGAGGGAAGGTCTCAGCATCTCGGGATTTGGTGCTACAGACTTCATCAGGCCCAAGACTAGGAACCAGTGAAAGACAAGGCGTCTTTGCAGAGTCCTTTCCACAAGACATTGAAGTCACTTGTGCATTGTCATTGAGGATCCTGAGGAGGAGCTTCCTTCCCCTAAGCTCCCCCAGCATCCACCAAAGGAGATCATCTGGACCCCAGTTTTAGTTCCATTTGTTTTTGAATTTTTGTTTTTGTTTTGTTTTGTTTTGTTTTTGAGATAGGATTTCTCTCTGTAGCCCTGACTGTCATGGAATTGAGTAAACCAGGCTGGCTTCAACCTCCGAAATAGACCTCCTAAGTGCTGGGATTAAAGGTGTGTGTCACCACCACCTGGCTTGAATTTACTATACAGTGTCTCTTCCTTTTAAAGAAAATCCCTTTTAAAGGAATTTTTCTGTCTTTTAAATAGAATATTGGTGAGAGAGAGAAAGAGAGAGAGAGAGAGAGAGAGAGAGAGAGAGAGAGAAAGGGGGGGGATTTTGATGAAAAGAAAACTTTGGAATTGCTTTAGTGATTTTGATCCTCCACAAGGAAGGTTCGGACCAATCCCAAAGAGTGCAAGTTAGCACAGTAAAGCCTATATTTCCAGGACTCAACAAACCTCATACATTCTAAAGCAACTGGAGCTGCTCCAGAGAAGCAATCAATGAGTAATTACTGAACATATCCAATAGGGAGAGCTAATAAATATAACTCAAGTCTTTGCCCCCAAGGCAATCACAATACAGTGTACAGTGTGAAAATATAAAACTAGTAAGCCATGAAAAAAACTGATGTATCTTCTGCCAGAGAGTAGTCACAGCCCCTGCTCTAAAGAGAATTATGTAAGCTTAGTCTTTTCTGACTTAATTACATATATAACCCTACCCTAGTCCCTAAGGATATTTTGTGGCAATTTAGTGAGCTTATTCACAGCAACCTATACTTCTCTAAATATGCCATGATGAGATCTACAGTACAGATATAAAAAAAAAACAATAGTTATAAAATGATCTATCTTTCAAAGCAAAGTAAATGTGCACAGATTTCCATTTAAAAAATTAAAGATCACCAACTAACATATGGAACAATAGAAGTGTGTTGAGTGAACAGGAAGGTTTACTTCAATTCTTAAAGAACGCACCCAAATATACCAATTAAATCAAAATGATGTGCAAATCAGTGGATTCAAAAATAGTTTTCCAGGCAAATAAGGATTCCATCTCATAGAAAATGTGCATGGGGCAGTGACCATGTCATTAAAACTATCAGTTTCCCACATGATATTCAAATTCTATCTCCAATCAGAATCTAAAGAATGCAGCTAATAAATCAAAATAAAACCATTCTGCTCTTGGAACAGCCTGATGCACCAGAAGAAACAAAATTTCGCAACGAATTGATGGTGCACAAATGAACACATAGTAGCAACTTTGGAAGGAACTCCCCCAGACCAAATCAAGGACAGAGAGAGAGGAAGGGAGGGAGGGAGAGAGAGAGAGAGAGAGAGGAGGAGAGAGAGGATGAAATAAAACAGGTAGTATTCATCCTATAGTAAGCAAACAAATAAATAAAGGAAAAATTATTCCTTGTAACTCAAGTTAAATTTGAAGTGGAGTCAAAAATGGCCAATGAATACTAACAGAGGTAGTGAAAATGTGATTAGGAACAAGAGGTACGAAAATGTCTCTCCAGAGCTGCCTGCCAGTCTCCCGGTGTAACAAACCACTTTTGCACAGTGGAGAGACTCAGCTGATGCCCGTTAATCAAGTGGTCAGAGTTAACATCACCAAAATTAGCTTAAATCAACATCACCAGCTTTTGTACAAGACACTGAGGACTCCTCGCCCTTATGGTACTTCTATCACACAAGCCCTCATCAATGGCGGTCCCACAAAGCAGGTCATCCAGGCACTTCATACATTAACAAGGTCAATAAAGAAGGCTGAGTAAGAGTGACAGATTAAAGGGGATTAAAGGAACTTTCCACCACAGGACCCTGCTAGAACCCAAATGCTAACAAGAAGACAGGCCAACATCAGATCCTGAGTCTATCCCTGCCTTGATAGGAGACTTCCCAGGCTTCAGAACCATGAGAAAGATAACCCTGTTAGTAAGCTGCCCTCTTCACAGCATTTTAGCTGGAGGCTGAAATAAACAAGACAGCAATGCTGGATTAGGGTTTGGATGAGGAAAAACAGTGCTCGTAAGGAATTTCCAGGGTGTGGTGAGATCAGTTGTGGCAGTGTTGAGATCTGCATTTTACTGACATTCTGGGAAATGCTCAGGTGTGAACAGGAGCACACTCACTGGGAAATGCTCAGGTGTGAACAGGAGCACACTCACTGGGAAATGCTCAGGTGTGAACAGGAGCACACTCACTGGGAAATGCTCAGGTGTGAACAGGTGCACACTCACTGGGAAATGCTCAGGTGTGAACAGGAGCACACTCACTGGGAAATGCTCAGGTGTGAACAGGTGCACACTCACTGGGAAATGCTCAGGTGTGAACAGGTGCACACTCACACAGAACAACAAATGGAGGAGGCTGCAATTAGCTAAGCAAAGTACAGGAGGTGGGCGCTCAGAGACAGTTTTTACACTTCTGTGAATCTGAAATATGATTAAAATAATCATTTTGAAAAAATATAATATCTCAATGAAACATTCCAAAATCAGTAAAACTTTAGGAACAAAGTCATCAAAGTAGTAAATAAGATAAAAGCAATATTAGGATAGTCTTCTCCCCTGAAGACTCATCACCAATAAGTAGGGTTAGATGAAATTAAAAGGAGCCCCCAGTCTGATTGAACTAGTGCCTTTACATAAATACCAGAGAGGCTGTGTTCCCCCTTTCTACCAAGGAAGGACACAGGAAGAAGGTGTGTATTTAAATGTCATGCAGAGAGCAACTCTCCACGGTTACACCTTAATGAGGTAAACAGTAGGAATGTATGTTCTCAGTGTGGGGTACTAAGTCCCAGGTCAGGGTGTGGTAGGGCTAGTGTCTCTTTCTGGCCTTTTTTTTTTATCCACGTTCTTGCTTTGTGTTCATAGAGTGTAAAGAGAAAGCACAACCTCTCTGATGTGTTTTTGTATAAGGGCGTTAATCCTGCTAAGCCACTCTCCCATGATTCACTGGTGTTTTGACATGTTAGGCCTTGATGAGGTGCTAACCAACTCTCTAACCACTCAACGTCTTGGTGGAACACCATGTTTAGTGTTCCAATATTGTAAATATTGTAAATATGAGAATTTATCAAATGGTTTAACAACTTCCATTAGATAGATGAGAGGGAGGTAGTATGGTTGGTAGGTAGGTGATAGAGAAACTAACTACATCTTCTGGTCAGTTTCTTTGTAGGAGAACAACAGTGTTTTGTAAAAGAAAGGAAGGTAGGGACCTAGTGACTCCCTGTATTACCATATCATCCCACTCAAAGAGCTGGGCTGTGCAGGATGTCTGCTCAGATACCAGAAAATTCAGACAAACAAGGTCTGTACTTAGACATCTGCAGGAGACCATCCCCTGGCCCTCAGAAGGCAGAAAGCTGTACTCTGCAGCTGTCCAAGGCTTCTGCATCTAAATGTGAAATGGATGAACTATCTCTGGCTGGCGCTGGAGAGATGATATTCCCTGATGTTTCTAGTCCCTGCCCTCTGTCAACACTGCTGGGGCTCCAGTCCTTGAATTTGGTGGGAGGGGAAACCATCCCTACCAATCTGGGCCTAGCCCTCCCTGGGGTTACTCATGGGCAGCACCTGTTTTGTTACAATTGCCCTTCCCTGTCTCCCGAAATCCCCAGCAAAGCACACGACTTGTCTTCCAGAACAATGTCACTTCCACTCCAGTCCCATAATTTATCATTAGCAAAGAGTGGATGGATTCAGCGTACTGAGAGCTGCATATAGACCGAACGAGACGTTGATGGAACCTGAAGGCTAAGCCAGAAGCACAGGCATCTGTAGTAACGTCAGCACATCTAAAAACACTGATTGAAACCGGGCTTAGGAGCCAGTTGCTCCTGCTTGTACAGACACCTGCAGAATGTTGCCTCGGAGTGCAATAAAGAGGCATGTTTCCTGCAGCTTCCCCGGAAGGAAGGAGTAGCCCTCAGTGGAGGCCAGCTTCTCTTGCTTTCTCCTGTACTCCCAGAAAAAGCCAGAAGATCGGAGGGACAATTATAGCCCCGTATGGTGACTGAAGAGTCCCTGGAGCCAAAGGAAGCTTGGAGTGAAAGAAACAAAGAGAAAGCAGCAAGGCCAAGCAAGGTAGAGTGTCTGGCAGGAGCCGAGACCTGAGAGAGGCAGGACAGGGGACCCCCAGCTATTTCTGCTCTGCGTTTAGCAGCCTCTCCATCTTGCCGTGTTTATGGCCCCGACGTGACTTTCTGCCCAAGTACACCCACTAGGCTTGCGCTGAGAAAAACTTACCACCTTCCACTCAGTTCAAGTTTCATCTGGTTCGCACCCATGAAGCTCTGGTTTCAAGAGCTCTGTGCATTTTTGCGGCTGAATGCAAACAACTGGATACAAAGCAGACATAGAGAACACCTGCAGCACTTCATCCTTGACACCAGTTCCACAGTTCCAGTTTCAACGTGTGTGTGTGTGTGTGTGTGTGTGTGTGTGTGTGTGTGTGTGTGTGATGCATGTGTACATGTGGAGGGATACTGTGCTCTGCGTGCACATAGGTAGAGGCCACGGGTGAGTACTGGATGTCTCTCTCTATTCCTCTCCACACATTCTCTCATTGAACC
This sequence comes from Dicrostonyx torquatus, assembly GCA_028555095.1. NCBI lineage: Eukaryota > Metazoa > Chordata > Mammalia > Rodentia > Cricetidae > Dicrostonyx > Dicrostonyx torquatus. Next base: position 447,799 of record JAQHUG010000191.1, on the reverse strand, counting down.
TGGAGCTGGCTGACTGGCCAGCAAGCCCCAGGAAGCCTCCTCTCTCCACATCCCAGCCCTGGAATTACAGGTGCTCACCATCACACAGAGCTGTTCCTATGCATGCTTACAGAAGACACCTTTCTCACTGAGCCATCTCCTTTCTTTTGAAGTGACCGATCTGAGTGGCCAGACTTGGTGGCCCACTTTCTCCAGGCTTTGATGTCCACAGCTGCCAGCTTCCTAGGACACTAGAGAAGGAAACTAATCCTAAGAAGTTTCAGCATTTTCACAACATGGCAGGGTGACCAGGGGGCCACTGAGGATAAAGAAGGGAAGGGCTTCTGAGAAGGCATGCCAAGCACGGAGCACAGGCTGTAGTTTGTAGAAGATAACACAGCCTAGCACTCAGGCTATGGAGGGAGCCGGAAGTTTCTCTCCGGACAAGGGCTGCATTTTCTGAAGCTGAGAGGGTGTGCGGGGACAAGAGCTAGTGGTCACTCTGGCTCAATCATTCCAAATGCTACTTAGTGTTTTGAAGGGAGAAGAGAGAGCAGAATCTGAGGTCTGGTCCACACAGCAAGGACACGATGTGCAATTTAATCATCCCGGACTTCACCCAACCCATCCTGTTGGTGTGAGAGCAGAGCCATTTGTTACTTCTGCTGTCATCGGCACTGAGAGGCCACGGTCAGAGATCCGCAAGCAGCGGGAGCAGAACCAGATGGAGAGAAGGAAAGTGGCGATGGCTGTTCATCTGAACTGAAGGGACAGTAGGAGAGTGGTGGCCTCCTGGGTCCACCCCTACTGCAGGTCCAGCCCCTACTGCAGGGAACCGGGTAGAAGTCAGGGGGTGAAAAATTATTGTTTGTCTTACCTTTCCTACGCCAGGCCATTCTCCTAGCTTCTGTCCACAGCCTGTCAGGATATACATCAGCTTATGTTTCATTTATCTGATTATGTTATCTCCTTGAGACAAGGACTTCACTCATTCAACTTGTCCCTCCCAGCATTTTTTACTCTGTGTGCTGACTGGGCAAAGGGACACTGCTATGATCAAAGTGCAGTTGGCTTTCTCGGCTGAAACTGAAGGGCATGCCTGGGCTGCAGGTCAGTCTCTCTGTCTAGGCAGCACTCCTTGGTTGGGATAAGATGCCTGTCCTCCTTAGGGCAAAAGATCTTTGTTTTAAGTGTATGGGGCAAGGCAAAGGTCAGAATCATTCCCCATTCCATATTTAAAAGTCAGAGTCTTAGCTCTTCCAGCAACTGCCTCCTGGCAGTGGGCTGAGGGAACTCTGTAGCTGAGCTCTGAGGGAAGCATCCAAGGACAGGGAAGGCCCCATCACTCTCCTTAATGTATGTCTAGTCAAGGTGGCCAGAAACAAGCACCGGTCTTCCCGTGTATTGAAATGGCAATGGCTCTTTGTCCCAAGGGCCTTGAAGTCATCTATATGGGCAAGAGAACTGATGAGATTCTAATTCAGGTATGAAATACAGGTGCATCACACCAAGGGAATCTCAGAAAGAACTATGCCAACGGCTAAACTATAGCCTTCAGAGTCCCATAAAATATAACTTCTAAGCTTGTAAGCCCTTCTCTCTGTGTCTCTCCATGGTGGAGGCACGGTACCCATTTCTACCTCAAAGCAAATCTGTTAGATTGGTGCCAGGGATGATCTTCGGAGAGCCTATGTTATCTTTGTAAATTTAGGAATGTTTATCACACAGTTAGGAGGAAGACTTCAGAAGTAGAACTAGTTTTCATCAGTCCTTCAGTTCCGTTAAGACTTAAACTCTCCAGAAAAGAGACAAGAGGTTATTTCTCCACAAGATGAGCCTTGTTAGCACGCAGGTAGGAAGTCTGTGCTAGCAGCATAGAGAAACTACATGGAGAATGGGGGGGGGACCACCCAATGTTGAGATGAAAGATGCACATCTGTCACTCTGTCTCAGCCGTCCTTGGAGGCAGCCCAGAAGAAACCTGTGATACCTTGGAGCACAGGGAAAGCCTCGTGCTGCATCCTGGACGCCTGGCCCAAGGAATCATGAGAAGACAGAATGGTTATTTTGAGCTGCTGAGTGTTTTGAATCAGTGAGCACCTAGAGTTGGTAACTGGAGCAATGAGCGGTAGATAAAGACTCATGCTTGATCAGTGCTGAGAGGCTTAACTGTGATTGTCCCAGCTCTTCAACCTCATTTCCTACTTTGGCATCTTATTCATTAGTGTTGCATGGAGTTTTCTTAAGGAACCATGACCTCATGGTACCAGTGATTTTAGATCACTGGTTGTAGTGACTTTATGTAATTCTTTTTGTCTTTGTTCTTCCTTTTTATTTTTCTGAGACAATGTCCCTCTACATAGCCCTGGCTGCCCTGGGACTCACCTTGTAAACCAATCCAGCCTCCAACTCACAGCAATCTGCATCCTCCTGCCTCTGCCTCCCAGGTGCTAGGGTTAAAAGATGCATGTCACCACACCGAATGACTTTTTAGAATGCTTAGAATAAATAAGAACATTGAACTTAGAAGAAAAAAAAAAAACTGCCCAAGTTTTGAGAACGTGTAATAGGCAGAGTCACTGTTCAAGTTCACCCTATACTCTTACCCCATCACCAAACACTTCCAGTAGCTCCAAACAACCCCTGAAGTAATTTGACATCCGAAGTTTTAAATCTTTGAAGGAGGCTGCTGCTTACTCGGTCCCATGCCGTAAATGTCCAGAAAATTCTTGCTGACTTTAACTGAATGGACTGCTTGTCTCGGGCCTCTTATAAAATGAGTGGATGCATGTGTGCCTGGGTCAAAGGAAGCCTAAGCACCGGGTCAAACACAGCATGGCTCATAACTTCTCACAGCCATTCTTTAGAGTGGGGTGGCCAGAGTCAGCCACAGCCGTTGTCTGGGTCCCCCTCCAGGCTTTCCAGCAGTTCCAATTCTTTCCTACTACAGGAAGGGATAAACACCCTTCACGTATTTCCTCTCACCCCCAACTGCAAGGGAAACAGTAACACTAATTAGTTGTAACAGGGTGTTCATTTCACACAGTTCTCAGCAGGTCGCCCTGCCGTTCTTTGAAATGGTCTGGAAACAGCCTTGATTCTAAACATCTGAAGATAATTGAACCAAAGTTGCAGTCACTCCGAAACTCTGAGTGGCATGCCTTTTCTTCTCTCCCTGGCTAATAAGAAATGGTTGGTGCCATTTCTTATTTACTCAACACCTTGACAGCCTCTGGCAATGAAGACTTGAACCCCAGGATCCTAAAAGAATATGTTAAAGTCATGATTGGTAATAAATAGAGGAGCAGAGAGGCCTGCACAGCATTAAACCGTTTAAAGGGAAGAGGGAATTGCCCTGGACATCTGTAAACTTAAGCTCCATGCCTAGAGAACCATGGGAAACTGATGGAAGAATTGAAAGCTTGTGACAAAAAGAAATTAATTTGCAAGCACTTTTGAATGGCAAGAGCATATCTAGCAAATATGAGACATGTTTTAATACAATGTTGGTGGAGGAGGAAGATAGATGGCCATAAACAATGAGCAGAAGTGTCAATTGACATGCCCTTTGGAGAGTTATCTGGACTTTCCATCAGAATGTTAAATGTCGTAGCATCAACCACACAATTCATCTTCTAGAATTTAGTCTATGAATGCCAACACAAGAGTACCCAAAGGCAACCGTAGAGCTGCATTTAAAATACCCTAAAGGCTCACTCAAAATAAGTTTGAGATGAGATATCATGGATCCACAGGGTATAATGCCTTTATGACTTTAAATTACAGGGCAGAGGGGACCTGCAGGTGTGGCTCTTAACAATCTTCGATACAAAAGCTCAAAAGTTGAACCGTGAAATCCAAAGCACCATGTGTCTCAGAGCACAGTCTTGTTTTGTGAGCATTGAGAATACATATGCATGGGTATGCATACGTTCACACATGAGTCATTAATGTGACGACATATAAATACTTCTGAAGTGAAGAAAATGAAACTCATAGTAGCTATTCTGAGATAGTAAGCTGGGAGTTTGGGGAAGGGAGTTGGGGAGCTGGGTCTGTTGGAGTGCGTGTGAGGTGGGGGAGACCTTGGATATCAACCCTCCACCTTGATTGAGGCAGGTCTCGTTGCTCATCATTGTGTATACCAGGTAACTAGCCCTTGAGCTTCCAGGTATTCCCCTGTCTCCACTTACTACCCTGCCCCAGGAGCACTGGGATTACAGCTATGTGCTACTCTATTTCGCTAATGCAGCCTTTGAGTATCTTGAACTTAGTCTTCACGTATACATAAAGTGTTTCACCTACTGACCTGTCTCCTCAGACATAATTTTTAATATGTGTACAAATGATCTGAATTCAGTTTCTAATTAAAGCAGAGCTAAATAGCAATTATTAATATCACAGTCGGGTGGAAAGCAGAAACTTAAGAGGCTGTCTTGATCTAAGACACAGAGACAGCAGTAGATTGTCCAGAGAACCGGAAGAGAGGTCATCATGAGCTTTGAGGCTTTGACTATCATTCAGGGACATTCTATGAGAACTTTGCTCCTCAGATATTGGTTCAAAGGATGTGGACAGAGGCCCATTCCCAGGAGATAATGAACGACCATTGCCACCTCTTAAGGGTTTAGTAAAACGTAAAATGCAGAACAGATGCTTCTAGATCTATTGGTAGCAGCATAAGAAACACACAGGTAAACACCCTAGGCTCACACACATTGGCCCCTTGAAAAGACTGAGGCTGGGGGGGCATTCTGCTATAGCAGAACCATGCGTCGCAGACCCGGCCTTTGAGCAGAACCCATATAACTAAGAGAAACCTACGGCACATTCGGATGGCCTAGAGAAGAAAACAGCGTTCTGTCTATCTGCTGGAGAGCATCCTTTATCCTCCCTCCCCCACCACCCAAGGGAAGGGAAGGAGATTGCTAGCCTTAGCAGTAAAGCCGCACGGGTTGGCCATCCACCTGACGGTGATCTTGAACAAACTGTGCTCATTTGTTTTCACACATCTAAGATAAGATGATTTCATTTTTATGGCTTTAATAAGTGTAATTTTTAATGTGAATTTTTTGTCCATTCTGGGACAGACAGTACTTTGAGAAAACAAACATGAAATATTAGCAGTATTGCACAAGTGATCTTTTTTGGTAGAAAACCAACTATTTGTCTTAGTTTTCCCGGCAGTTGTATCAATCAGAGTAGTTACTATGATAACCCAGCACAAACAAAACTCAAAATATGATGGATTCATTTATTGCCATGCAAGTTCATTGAGCATTTATTATAAGTCAAGTATGGTATAAAGACTAGAGATACACAGACCAAAATAAACAACATAAACTCCTGATTTGTAGGGAAGACAAGGCTTAGTGAATGGAATAGACATAAGTTTCCATATTCTAGTTAATACTGTCACCATGGTATCCTATCAGCCGTAGAGACAACGAACCACCACAAGAAGAGGAGTTGACCCTGGGAAGTTGGCTGCTTTGACCTTCACATCCAGACACACCAAATACCAAGGTACAAGGACTCACCATGCTGCACACTTAATTGTTGAGGAATCTGCAAGCTATTAGTACTAATTTTTATAGCTGGATACTAATCAACGTGACCGTTGGCATTGTTTTGAGTTAGTCAAGGAAATAATTGGATAATTTCAAAACTGGAGGACTAAAATAACTCAATCAATCGGTGGTTATTTCAAATTTCACAGTGGTAGGAACACTGTAAAAATTATCGATGTGACTCGTAAGTAGCAACATTATTAGACAATATTTCTGTGGAGATGATTTTTAAAAATGTGGTGTTCCCCATCACCCGCCTCAGATTCTGTTATCTGTGGCCTAACCAACATAACTCGAGTCCATCAAAACAATTAGCTGGTCTATCCACTCCGTGAATCAAACCCCTCAGTCTAAAGTCATGTGACACACAGTGAACACCGTGGAGACAAAAGATGAATCAAGTGTTGCTTTGTTACGCGTGTGTTCCACTTGGTGCCTCATTCGGACCTAAATAGCCTGCGAGTTGCAGATACTGGGCAGAGCTTCCCGAGTTAACCTGCATAAAATTAAATTTAATTCTAATGTAATTTCACTTCCAGCATGGTATTCTGTTATCGATGTTCAAACACCAAAGGAGGTTCGCTTTTCGTGACCTCTGTAGAATAACAAGATGCATTTGCCACAAGCAGAAAAACATCCCGCGCGTCATTTGCCTAGGGATCCTGTAATCAGATAGTGTTTGCAGCCCCGTTCATTCAATAGCCACAAAGCATTCCTATTAAAACAAAACTTCACTCTCTGACCTTGCTACAAGAATGCATTGTTCTCAGCTATGACATTTGTTTGGGTTGCTGGAAGAATGTCTGCCATAGTCCTAGAATTTGGGATTCCAGAGTACTCTGATCAGATGCACACTTCGCAGCCTGTGTTCTCACAGGCATTCCTAAATAATAGTTCGTGGCATTCAAGACCAGCTTCCAACAAACTTCCTAAAGACTGCCCTAAAATGCGGACTGCAGCCATCGTACTGCATCTGAACGCTCTGAAAAGTATCTTGGCAGATTGGAGTAGCGCACCTTTCAGGCACAGTAAGTAAGGAACCTCACACAGACGATGAGTGTAGAGATGCACTTCAAAACACTGTAGATCAGAGGAGAACTGCTGGCGTCAGTGGGAGCTTTGCAGTTTCTGAATAAATCAGGGATATCTGGCTATGGACTAACTAAAATGATATCAAGAAATTAGTAGATATCAAGAAATTAGTATCGTATGGGATGATGGTATTGTGTTTTGGTCAGAAAACATCTTTTTTAGGGACTCCTTGAGTAAAGTTTTCAGTAGTGAGATAGTATGACACCTCAGGTTTATTTTCCAGTGCTCCAAGACAATAAGTGTATGTGGCCTTGGAGACAAATAACAGATTCTGGAGAGGGTGGTATTCTCATGGTTAGAGTTTCAAGACAGCTTTTTTAACCATCTGAAAGGTGACAATAAAAACTACAACCTACCAATGTCATGTAATGCGATTTTTTGTTTATTGTTTGTTTGTTTTGTTTGTTTGGGGGATTGTTGAGACATGGTTTCCCTGTGAGTTCTGGAAGTCCTGAAATTCACTCTGAAGTACAGGATGGCCTTGAACTCAGAAATCCGTCTACCTCTGTGCCACCTCCATCCCCAGTAATAGGATTACAGGTGTGTGCCACCACTGCCCATTTTCTACACCTCCGGAAGATGGCTCATCATCATGCTGCATTGTCCCCATTACCAGGGACAAATGATGGCTCCGATAAGGAAAGAGAATCATCTATGTTGCCAGCTTCTGCTTCCAGTAGATACCTTACATCTTTCTTCAGGAAGACCTCTCAATATTCGCTGAAAACAGAGTTGGAGTTTTTTCCTTAGTCATGATTTATGGACTGCTGTAAAATATGACTCAATAAACTATTTTTAATTTTTTCTCTGGACTTTAATTCCAGAACTTGGGATTCGGAGACAGGTGGATCCCTGAGTTGGATGCCAGCATCTACAGAACAAGACAGCCAGGGCTACACAGAGAAACTCTCTTGAAAAGCCAGAAATAAGAACAAAGAAAAGAAAAAGGAGAGAGACAGAGAGAGAGAGAGAGAGAGAGAGAGAGAAATTAAAGTACTGCCTTTAATCCCAGCACCTGAGAGACAGAAACAGACGAATCTCTGAGTTTGAGGCCAGCCTGGTTTGACTGAGTTCCCAGACAGCCAATGCTATGCAGAGAAACCCCTGTCTCAAAAAAAACAAAAGAAAGAAAGAAAGAAAGGGAGGTAGGGAAGGAGGGGAAGACGGAGGGAAGGAGGGAAGGAGGGAGGGGGGGGGGGGAGGGAGGGAGGGAGGAAGGAAGGAAGGAAGGAAAAGAAAAGGAAATCTCCTGAAATAAGACATTTTTAAATTTCAAGCATAATTACACAGAATCTGAAGGCAGCAAAATGGGAGGTAAAAGTCACATGTACATTGTTTTCCAGCCTGAACTAAAACACATGCAACTTGTAATAAATGTGACATATGAAAATCCAGGTATGTCTTTGCCCTCCATCACTGAAAATGTCTGTCATCATGTCTCTCTAGAACACCACACCTAAAAGCAACAAAAGTTCCTTTTGCAAAGAAAATTAATTTATCACCCCCAAAATTATTTATACACATTTGATGAAAACTCATATACTTCAAAAAGTGAGCTCTGATAATGTGTAACTATAAATCCCACCACTTAAAATAGAATAAATACAGCTATATTCATGGAGACTGTTCAGAATATCTGAAGACTGGGGTAAAGATACTTTACACATATAATAAAATACTGCATTATTAAATGAAGGGCAGACTCAGAAACTTTCTGCATGGGAACTAATTTGAAGTTCTGATCTGGGCTTTCACAACACGTTGTTAAGGTCACGTGTGCACAGTATGGATGTAGGACTCTATCTAGCCCATGCGTACCACAAGCCCAGATCCAGCCAGAGGGAGTTTGCTCCTTTCGCAGCCTCGTTTCAGACATCAAGCTCTCCTTTGGTTATCAAGAACACTAAGCTTTGTTTAAAAATCATAAATGATATTGGAACTAACAAGTCAGTTTTTGGGTTTCCTAGGATAGAATGGCTGTGGTGTTCTCTAAGTACACGACAGCTAGCATAGGTTATGAGCAAGAGCCTGGTTAAAGAGATGCCCTCCTGAAAGTTACGAATGGCAGCTGGCATAGCAGCCAGAGAACCCTTATCCGGAATTCTTAGTCCAAGCTCCTTAGCATCCTAGACAAATTACTCATTTCCTGTAGTTCGTGCAGCTTAAGGAATACGCCTTCCCTAAATTTTGTGGCTGCAGGTTATCCCATCTCCCTTACCCAAAGGACAGCACGGTCTGTGTGCTCACCTCTGTGGATATTTAACCTTACCCTCTGGCCTCTGAAGACCTGAAGGAAAGCCCACAATTTAATTGTGAGTCAGGCTGCAAAACAATGGGTGGGAGCTTCCAAATCTCTATGGCTAATGTATACTCCTCACAATGAACGTCGGCACCTGCAGTGCCTCACCATGGAGACGCTCGCAAATTGAATTTTTGATTATTTAGGACTAGATCTTAGGGAGTTATTATGTGCCTCCCACCTAAGACGGCCAAAATCACCCTCTAAAGAAGATAATGAAAAGCACTGTGTTGAAGTTGTACATTCCTACAAATTATTAAGACATATCCCCATCCATGGAGTCCGCTGGGCATTAATCATGAGAGATCTACAAATGCATCTTGAAGAAGTATCTTCATGATTCAAGATTAAAGCTATTCAACCAGAGAAAGACTCAAAATACAAAAAAGAAGAAACAAGAAAGAAATGAAAGAAGGAAGGAAGGAAGGAAGGAAGGAAGGAAGGAAGAAAGAAAGAAAGGAAGGAAGGAAGGAAAAGTGCAGAGAACTCTTGCGCTCAAGACAAGAGCTGCCCCAGCTCTGTTGGGCTGCATTGGAAGCTTCACACTAGGGGTCCTATCCAGTTTCCACTCTTCAGTGCTTCAAATATACGGCAATGGTCAAAAGTCACCATTTCCGCAGACTCTGCAGTGGTGCTGGGTGAGCCCTAGTAATGCGCCACCCCTGCGGGCAGAGCAGCAGAGTCCAAACAAAACCCGTGTAGAAGTCTTTCTTTTCCTGCAGCACGCCCCAGTGACAAACAATAGGAAGAGAGGTCGGAAGACAAACAAAAAGGAAACAGCAACGCAATGCTGCTTGCCTCCTTGTTTCTTAACTCAGGCCCAGGACAGTCCCATGGGGACCAAAAGTCACCTGGCACGTGTGTATATCTCCGCCCCGGACTGTTTATGACTAATGACCTACCGCTCAGCCCTCAGGCTTGCTCAGAGATTTATGTTTCTGGACGGTTCTCCCGGCCTCTGCCAACAACCTGCACGCTGTCCCGTCATGAAGCCGGGACTGCCTGTCAGCTCACTTGCATATTCCTTGCAACTCAGGGGAAGGGAAAACCAGAAACATTCTTATTGCTCCGCTTGAGCTGGACCCCTTTCCATTTTCTCAAGCAGACGCAATCTGTCTTCCATTGGCAGATGTGTTTTTACACTTCTCTTGAATGTAAAGGATGAGGATTTTTTTTTTTTTTTTGGATTTTTGAGACAGGGTTTCTCTGTGGCTTTGGAGCCTGTCCTGGAACTCGCCCTTGTAGACCAGGCTGGTCTCGAACTCACAAAAATCCACCTGCCTCTGCCTCCCGAGTGCTGGGATTAAAGGCGTGTGCCACCACCACCCAGCAATGCTGAGGATGTTTGAGTTTTCTTTTATTCCATGTCTTTATCCCTTCTGTTAGACAGAAACATAGACTGCAGTGGACACAAAGCCTGAAACCTGTAAAGAATGATAGGTCATGGGCTGGAGAGATGGCTCAGTGGTTAAGAGCATTACCTGCTCTTCCAAAGGTCCTGAGTTCAATTCCCAGCAACCACATGGTGGCTCACAACCATCTGTAATGAGGTCTGGTGCCCTCTTCTGGCCTGCAGACATACACACAGACAGAATATTATATACATAATAAATAAATAAATAAATAAATAAATAAATAGAAAGAATGATAGGTCAAAGAAACTCCCTCAAACTAACCATCCTCTGATATTAGTACTCTTCAGGGGAAACAAGGTCCATAATAAAAATTTTTCCACGCACAGGGCACTCAGCAGTTTCAGACTACAGAAATGACTTCTTAATAGAATGATTA